>PVJI01015746.1:0-40252 GCA_004026765.1 Micronycteris hirsuta
TGAACTGGCCTGTGAGCCTGGAACTTGGTTCATTCTGCTTGGGTTGTTCTCCTCACCCCTGAAACATGGTACACTCCTAGAACACAGGAAATGTATGTATATTGTTTGCTATTGTATCTGCAGTCCTTGGCATCTAGTATATCTTACATATTTATATAATATTTGTGGAGCAAATAGCATCACATTCAGGCCTCACTTACGATTTTAGTACTTTTTTTCTTTATGTATTAGTGCTTCCCAATGATTCTACTTAGTGTCAGAAATAACTTCAGGATTAGATCAAGTCAACTAGACTGCTTAAGATTTCTAGAAACATGTAAGTTATTAGGTGGTTTATCGTTGAAATAATCTAGTTTGTATAAAGATCAGGCATTTCACATTTACGGTAAGGTAAATGTAAATTTTAAATGAGTACCATATGGCCTATAAATTTTTGGTCATTGGGGTAAAATTACATGATAGATGAATTGAAAAGGCCCTTGACAGACCTTTCGGAAGGTGAACTCTGTAGCTGTCAGCATCTGGCTGATAATCTTCATAAAATCACTTAATCTTTCTGGGTCTTTTTTTCCCCTTACTAATAAAATGGAATTATAACTTTTTAAAATTTGAGTATTGTTGCAAAAATTTAGAACCACATGTGTGAAAGTCCTCAGAAAACAAACTACAAAAAAATCTATTCATATGCTTAAAGGTTTCAAAGTTTAATCTTCTTTCTATATTATGCACATGTGAGTTAAAGCCCAGTGATCCTGCCAGAATTAGCAATTTGTAAGGCATTCAGCACTCCTGGGACACCAGAGAAGCAGAAATGTAACTTGATCACACACTCAGGAAGGGGGAAAGGAGGATGAGGAAGATGTAGGAATAGGGCACTGGGTTTGAATCCCCCAGCACAGTGGTTCCCCCAAGGAAGAGATGCTGCTGACAGGCTTGAGAGTTTCAGGGTGACTCTGCTACATGTGTTTACCCCAGTCTTCACCTCCTTTTAGCAAATCCGTGTCCTTAAACAATGTAAGCAAATAATAGGCTATGCTTGGTCTACCGTTACTTGCTGAAGGAGTTGGCCCAATAATGCTGACCCCGGCAAGTCACTAAGTGGTTACACTGTACTTTGAATATTTTGGTTGGTGTCATTGTGTGAAGATGGTGCTGAGGGCAAGAAAAGGGAGTGTGTTTAATGTTTTTTAAGCAGAAGAATTTCTTTCTACAAATTCAGTGTCTTTTTTTCCTCCTGAAGAAACCGTGATGCAGTTGTAAAATACAGATGATGCTGCTTCTTTCAACTGTCACAGTGTAAGGACTGTCAGGTTTCATTTGCATAATAGCACAGCCAACCTCTGCATCCAGGTCAATTAAAGCTTATTTTCTAATCGTTGTTGAATAATCAGTTTTCTTTGCAACACTATACATCTTCCAGATGAGGAAAATCACAAGATGGAAAATGGCATTCTCATAATATGCCAAAAGTAGACAATTTTAAAATGTGAAACAGCTGAGCTCACTTGACATTTCTTGATGTCTACTTCATCTGCCAGTGGAGGAGACAGTCAGAGTTCCCTTTCCTGGTGATTTTTCCCCCCGAGAATTCTGCCAAACTTAGAGGATTACATATCATTTACTAAAGAAGAGATGGGTCAGAACAGGATATTTCTATTTGAAAGACTACCGGTGCCTAGAAAATAAATATGAAGTAGTATTGCATCTGTGTTCTTTTAACCAGCTGTGTTACGTACTTTCTTAATGGGACCTAGACAGAAGCATTGATTTTTCCTTTTTATCTGAGGACTTGAAAGGGTTCATGATTATGTCTGATGAGTCTGGCTTTAAGGTGGCCATGGAGATGTGTTCCTCTGCTGCTAAGGTGATGCAGATGGATTCAACAAAAATGGAAACTTCTAAAGCACATCCGCAGTGAGCTCTGCAGGGGGACCCAGCGGGGGGCCTAACAGACACATAATTTTAATGCTTCATTTTTCTCCTCAAGAAAGAGGATTAATTAAGAATACATCAAATATGTGGCTTCTGGCATATAGACATACTGTTTGCAAAAAGAAAAAATGGTGTGATACAAGAATTGACTAGAAAAAGGAAAACCCCACCTTTGGGAGACTAACTATTAATAATGTTTCTCAGTTGAAGTCACTTAGTTCAGCTTGTCCGGAAAAGTAACTAATATGACATTTTAGGTGTTGGCTTGACTTCTAGCACATTGGTAAGCGTCTGCGTTCAACATCTTCGGGTGGTGTTTAGGGACGCCACCTTCCCAATGGACAAAAGGATTTAGAGATGTAATACCATTTCCTTAATGAGATTTGAGACTTAAATTCTGTTGTTATGCACAGATGTGCAGTGACATTTATCAAAACATGTGCTGATATTTTTGAATCAGGCACGCTGTTCAAAATGTGCCAACCTGCAGGAAACTGTGTCACCATAAGGAGGCTGCCAGCAAGACCATCTCAGTAACTTGCCAGAGTTTGAAGCTCCAAATGTGCGGTGTTTGTAGCCTCAGTGATGTGATGTGTACCCTTTACATAAGAAAGAGCCTGTTGAAAATGAATCTTATTGAAGTGGGGTGGCCACCCAACCTGTTTCCTTTTCTAAAGAATCACAAACCATCTGGTTAATAATTTTCATGCTTTAAAAAAAAAATTATTGTTGTTCAAGTACAGTTTTCTTCCTTCCACCCCTTCCCCTCTCCCCACCCCAGCCATCCCCACCTCCCTCCCTTGATTCCCCCCTCCTTGGTTTTGTCCATGTGTCCTTTATAGTTGTTCCTGAAAACCCTTCACACACACCCTCATTATCCCCTCCCATTTCCTCTCTGGTTACTATCTGTTTGTTCTTAATTTCAGTGTCTCTGGTTATATTTTGCTTGCTTTTTTGTTTTGTTGATTAGATTCGGTTAAAGGTGAGATCATATGGTATTTGTCTTTCACCGCCTGGCTTATTTCACTTAGCATAATGCTCTCCAGTTCCATCCACGCTGTCACAAAGGGTAGGATCTCCTTCTTTCCTTCTGCTGTGTAGTATTCCATTGTGTAAATGTACCATAGTTTCTTGATCCATTCATTTACTGATGGGCACTTAGGTTGCTTTCTGGACTTGGTTATTATAAATTGTGCTGCTATGAACATTGGGGTGCAAAGGTTCTTTTGGATTGGTGTTTCAGGGCTCTTAGGGTATGATCCCAGCAGTGGAATTGCCGGGTCAAAAGGAGGGACCCCTAGTGCACTGTTGGTGGGATTGCAGACTGTCGCAGCCACTATGGAAAAGAGTATGGAATTTCTTCCAAAAATGGTTAATAATTTTCTGGGCTTTCACATTAATTATATGAGGCCTGTTAATAATGGAATTAAGAATTATCCAGAAGAGAAGAGTTGGGAGATGTTTATACCTAAGGGTGTTAAGCAGAAGTGTGTGTGTTACTTATTCAGCAAACATGTATTGGCTCTTTACTATGTGCCAGTAATGAGGGACACACTGCACTGAGGATAAAAAGGTGAAAAAGACACAGTTCTTGCCTTCAAAGCGCTCTGTGCTGCTGTACCCAGCCTTCGTTTCTTTGTCACCATATTAACACACTGTCAGTCTTTACCTAATTTCCCTCTGAACTTGGAAGCCTGCCTGAACCTGTATACAATTGAAAAAGAAATGTTGCTTTTTGTTCTGAGGTAATGAGACAAGGTCATGACTGCTCTAAACAGTTCTTCCTTTTTCAAGTCTCTCAGAATTCATGATTAGTGCCCTACAGGTTAGTGTTTATTTCTTCCTCTGTTTCCTATATATTTGTGAAATAGTAACATCATTAAAGGACATCTGTGACTGAATAGCATTTTGGGTACCAGTTACCATGCTGAGTATGTACCATACGTTACTTCATTTATATCTGAGAACAATTTCATGAGACATACGCTATTATCTCATTACCTAAAGTCAACTAATGAAAGCTTAAATGACTTGCCCAAGGCCACGCAGCTGCTGTGTGGTACAGGGAAAGTACGTACACAGGCCAGACTCCAGCTGACAGGCATCCACGCTGCAGCATGCCATCTTGTGCCTTTGCACTTCTCAGACTTTAAATTTGCACAGAAAGCATTGGCTGAGACACCATTCCATTCATTAAAGTCAACAAATGACATCATCCTTTTTCTGGACATCTGATTGCTTGGTATAGGGTCTGTTACTCAATCATCATTCTTCTGTACAAAGCCCCATACAGGAGGATGTTACCTCAAAATAACTATCATATTTGTTACCTCAGATCTATCAAAATAACTAGATCGATTATGGAGATCTAGGACTCACTCCTCTGTGCATTGAAACTTTCGCCACTGTTAAAACCTTATGGTTCAGTTGCTCCTTTGAGGTGACCCACGCGGATTGTTATCTGACTCAGAAATGCTTTCTCTGCTATTTCTATCAGGTGGTCTACTGGAGCCCTAGCTGTGATGGGAAGCTGCTTAGTATAAGATCGAGGCATTGCTACTTTCCTCTTGTCTGTACATGGAGCCTGAATGAGCCACCCTGTGAATTCTAAACACTGGTTTAGTTCTGCTCCTCACAAGTCAAAAGGAATTGCCTCTCAATACACCAGGAACATTATGTGGTAGACTGATTCAAATTTTTTCCCAGATGGAATAATTGAGGCTATTATCATAAAATGGAATCGTTAAAGAAAGAAAGAAGTGAGGGTGTAGATAAAGAGGAAATGTAAAGCAAGTTGGCCTTCAGCAGCAAGGAGGTACTTGAGAACAAGGTGTGTATCTTGTTTATTTTTGTACCACAAGTGCCTAGTATACTTCTTGGCTCGCAATGAGATCTCAATAAATGCCGGTGGAATGTTTGTAATAAGTGTCTCCCAGCTCTTGATTCCGGGCTAGGCCTTAATTCTATTATAAGCAGCTCCACTGAATTTATCTGAAGTCTAATAAACCCACCAAATCTTCTAGAAGAGTTAATGAGTTTCCCTTTCTTTTAGCCAAACCGAATAGTCTCATTTTCTTCACCTTTTTTCCCCACAGATTGAAAACATTGCTGTACTCATAGTGGACTATGATACTGATATACTTAGGTGTATGAATAACAAGGCACAATAAGAAGATTGTAGAAATTGAGAAATTCTACGTACATGAGTAACTCAGAAGGAAGGCACATTAGAGAGAGAGAGATGAGAGAGAGAGAGACAGATAGATAGATGAGACAGAGAAGAGAAGAGAGAGAGATTGATTCTGGCTGGGGTGACTAAACTGGAAAGTCTCCATGGACAAAATTGCCTTTGAGCTGGGTCTTGAAGGGCTACCAGAACTGTCTTAAGTAGAAGGAAATGATTGGAGCGAAGATCTGAAGAATGGGTGAATTTGGAAACTAGACATTAGAATCATTGGATGAGATGAAAGGTGCGTGTGAGAAATTGTGAGAGATGAAGCTGGAAAGGTACTTCGGAACATGGATTACATGTGAAGATGGAGAGGTCCCGCTTCATTTATTGGCTGTAGGGAGTCATTCCCTATTTTGTGGGTAGAGTAACTGGATTAGCGTAGTGCTCCAGGAACATCGATCTCACAGGACTGATTAGGTTAGCTTCTCACTTTCCTGTTTCCCTGTAAGTAGCTCACAGCGACATTCTGTGATCTTTACTCTTCTTCATTAGACTGAACCTGTAGCATTTTAGTCTTCATGTCTCTATTATTACCTGAGGGTTTTTTGGCTCCTTTCATTCTTGATCCCTAATTTGTAGCTAACTTACACAGAAATCCATTTATTTTTCGGACGCTTATCCCTCCGTTCTTCCTGTTCTTTTTTCTACCATACCTGATCTTTGCTTCATGCCTGGGTTGTTTCAGATAGCCTGAGGATGGTTGGTTGAGTGGTGCATTTATTTATTTACTTATTTTTTTTTTCATTCCTATACCCCTGCCTCCCACCTTCAGCCTCCATTGCCAACTTTTATAAAGCTAAGTGTCTATAAGTTTCTAAATAATTGCACATTAGCTTAACAGATGTAAGACAGCACAGCATATTGTAAACACGGACTGCAAGGAGAAAGACTGGGATACTTAGGGAATTCTCTGCTTCCACAGCTCATTTTGCTAATCAGCATTTAGATTTTGGTGTTTCTGGGCCTCGGCCAACAGGAAGGGAGACACAGTTAGCATTCTTCATGAGTCATATTTACTCCAGCATGTCGGAGCCCTCACACATTTATCTCTGCTGCCCTTGCTGACTGCTCAGCTGGACTCTGGGAGGGTCACACAGCTTTAACTTTGAAAGGTGACTTCTTGCACAGCACTGGGAGTACCCAAGCATAAAAATTGGAGCCTGAAGAATGAAGCACAACACTTCTTGAACTTTTCCACTGAAGGCCGTCTAGTGACAGAAGGTAGCTGCTGGTAAGTGGAGGTTAGGAAGGGGAGTATGCTAGGCATGCCATGGTGCTGAGAGCCAGGAGACCGTGAGGTGGCACAGAGGTTGTGAGGAGGAGCCTGTCTCTAGTGTAAACTAGTTGTGAAGCCTCCCATTACATTAGAACCTTGGGTGAAATTCACAGCCCACTTATGTTTTAAATTTAAGACATCTTCCCCATCTCAATTATTAAAGTCAAATTTATATTTCTTTTTTCTTCTATGACTGTTAGTAGGGTGGTGAAATGGGTCAGGACAACGGAGTGAGGAAAATAGATATTCTTACCCCTGTTTCAGAAGCATGTGCTAGTAAAGAGAACCTAAGCTTCGAAGTCAGAAGGAAACTGATTATATATATGACCTGGGCAGTCACTTAGCTGCTCTGATGCTCAGTCTCCAGCTTGGTAGAAAAGGGATAAGAATATCCCATGTGATTAACATAGGTAAAATAGATGTAAATATTGGGATATAACAAATAATTTTGTCATATTGTAAACAAATGTTCAATAATTGTACCCAAGATAATGTCCATTAGTACTGTAACTATATAAAAATATGTCATCATCCATTTGACTCTCCCAGTATCTTTAATATTTGAAAGTAAATTTTAAAATTATGTGTTCATGAACATTTTAGTATTCTCAAAGTCACTACTTGGCCTTACCAGTTACACTGTACAAGGTATGAAGTCAGGAGGACTTAGAGAAACAACTACGTCTTTCCCATTGGCTTGAGTACAGGGCAGTTCACCACCCCACACCCTTTCAGGTACGTGAATGTGATGACAGTGTGACAGTGACTTTTCTACTAAGCTTACAATCTTGATTATGCTTATGGGCAGCATGCAGTTTTAGAATCAATCCTCTTACATCTGTCATTAAAGAAATTACTTTTCTAGGCAAGGAAGTTTAACACAGAACCCCCATACAATAGTGAGACAATTTTCCCAATGGAGAGAGACATCAGTGTGCTCCAGATGCATTATAAACAAAAATGGCCTTCTCTAATTATGAAGCATTTGTCTCAGGACATTTCGGCAGTTGGAACTTGGCTGGAGGCTACCGTATGCCTTAATAATGTTGAGAAGCAGTTGTGGGCTTTACGGGCATCCTCATGTATCCGAGTCGTCCCTGATGATTCAAGCATCAAGAGATGGAGTGGAGGTGAGGGGTTAAAATACAGCTTCTGGAAATCCTTGAGCATAACCCTTATGGTCTGAGCTAGAGCCCTTTAATGTTGAAGGTGAAGGGGGAGGGTCAGCCCGTGATACCTGTCCTGGTCCTGCCTCCTGCACCAAACCTCCAGAAACTTCTAGTCCCTTTGGGCACAGTACAAATCAGCAGAAAACTTGAAATGAGACCCACCTTCTATCTGGAGAACAGGATCTGACTTGGGGAAGAATGTCATTCTGGAGTCCTTGTCAGAAAACTCTACTAATGTTTCCCTGCAAGGGAAAAACACTTAGACACAGTTCAAGTTGAAAACTAGTTCTGTCCTCAGAGAGGATGAAGGTCTATGGTGATTTTTCCAGTGAAGTAAAAGAGTAGACACAGATTTTATTTAGACAAAACATTTGATACACATACAAAATTTAGTTTAGGTAATATTGTATTTGATTAGCTCACACTTTGTGCCATCCCAGGGAATAAGAGGCATGAAAAGAAAAGAGTATATGTTATGAACATTGCTATTTTAGAGTAACACTGACCAGTAGAAATGTGATGTAATTACAAATTTTGTGGTGATCACATTAAAAAAGTGAAATGAAATAGGTGTAGTTAATTTTAGTGGTACATTTTTATTTAACCCAATATATCCAAAATATTATCATTTTCACATGTAACCCATGTAAAATTGTTTGTAATATGTTACCCTTTTTTCATACTAAGTCTTTAAAATCCTGTGTGTAATCCACATGTACTACACATTTCAGTTCTCATTAGTCTCATTTCAGGTACTCAATAGTCACATACGGCTCGTGGCTGTCACATTAAATTGCATACTTAAAATTATCAGTGGCTATAGAAATATAAATAAGCTTGCAAGAAATTTTGTCTAATAATGTCTGAAAAGGTAAAAAAATAACTTTTAGCTGGGCCTTGCAAGTATGAGAGTTTTACAAGACAGGTGTGTAGAAAGTCACTCAGGGTTAAGGGACTAACAGGAGCAAAGGCGTGGGGTAAAACAAGCTTTAATCGGAGGGCTTGGGGCAAGCTCAGGGCTGGGGAGGAGCCACACCAGACCTGGGAATGTCACCAGTACTGCCTAAGGCACGGAAACTTGTCTTGGGACACCAGCTATTGATTTCTTTTTAAAATACTGCTGAGAGTCTTATGGAAAATAAAAACAAAGCAAAACATGAAACACAGTTTCGTTATCTAAACAAGTAAATCTAGCTGACCAACATTTGATTTGTTCATTGTGCTTAAGTATACATAACAAACTTTATTATTCTAACCATTTTTTTAAAGATTTTATTTACTTATTTTTAGAGAAAGGGGAAGTGAGAGAGAAAGGGAGGGAGAGAAACATCAGTGTGTGGTTGCCTCTCATGCACCCCTCACCAGGGACCTGGCCTGCAACCCAGGCATGTGCCCTGACTGAGAATTGAACCCGTGACCCTTTGGTTCACAGTCCGGTGCTCAATCCACTGAGCCACACGAGCCAGGGCTATTCTAACCATTTTTAAGCGTGAGATTCAGTGGCATTAAGTACATTCATACTGTTGTAGAGCCAAAGAAATTTTTCATTATCCCATCAAGCAATAATTCCCCAGGCCCTGGTAACTACAATTTTACTTTCAATCTCTATGAATTTGACTATTCCAGGTCCCTCAGATCAGAAAACAGAATTGCTGGATCATGTGCTAATTCTGTGATTGATTTTTGGAGAAATAGCTATACCAATTTTTGTGTGTGTGTGTCCTATTTCATGTCCCAACAGCAATGCACAAGAGTTCGAATTTCTTTACATCTTTGTCAACATTTGTTATTTTCTGTTTTTTTTTTTTCTTAAGAATGGTCATCCTAATGGGTGAAATGGTAGCTCATTGTGGTTTTGATTTGCATTTTCCTGATGTTTAATGATGTTAAGCATCTTCTCATGTTCTTATTGGCCATTTGAATAGCTTATTGATTAACTTTTGTAAAGGGAAAAATTGTCCCCCAAACATAAAGCACTTGACTAATGCTTGGTAATTGTTGCTTTTCATCTTGGCCTCTTCAACATTTCCCAAGTTATCGAGTGCCGCGGTGTCCCCTGTGGCACTGATGGCGTCCTAACACATTTCATTCTAGAGTGCAAATGTCTGTTGGACCAAGTGATTACAAAATGTTAAGAGACTTCTTTACTGTGGCAAGAATAGTTTAAAAAATAACATAGAAGTAAAAGAAACTTACAACCTCATTTTCTCATTATAAATAAGTTGGGTTAGTTTATGATATGCATGTTTTTTGAACTTAAAAAGGCAGGTACATACACTTGCAACCTATACTTTTGAATAATATAAATGGAACATTCATTATTCCACTACTTTTTTCCACTTATACTTCTAAGCTAGAAAGTTGGATGTTAGGGTCAAAGTTTCTCTCGACATTTCCTGTCAGTTCAAGATCATCGATACCTTTCAAATCCGTTCATCTCTTTAGCTTCATTGCCACTTCAAGAGTCCACCGCTTGGATAATGAAAGAGCCCATAGAGCTCCTTCTCTCTTTCTGTCCGTCTCTCTCACTCTCTCACTCACTCACTCACCCACCCACCCTTGCTGCCACTAGTCTGGCTACTGCTGACATATCTTTTCTAAAGTAAATGACCTACTTCAAACCATCAGTGTCCCCTCCTCACCCACCTCAGGACCAAGTCCTAATCCCCAGCAAGGACACGGGAATCTTTGAATCTTTGTGCTTTCCTTACCTCTTCCCTTTCACCTCTACCTCCTGCCTCACTCAGCACCTCAGCCCCTGGACCTAACAGCTTCCCGAGTCACTTTTTCATCTTCATACACACGGACCAGACCCCTCCCCCTGGAAGCTGCTTGTGCTGGTAGTGGTGATGGGGGAGACATTAAAATGACCTAGCAACTCCCTGTGCACACTTAGTTCTGGAGAAAGGTTTGAGACACCCCTGCTGGGTTCTGTGCTGACTCTTTATTTGTGGAGTGATGAGATTTTAGGGAATCCTGGGAAGGCTGGGAATAGTAGTAGTCATAGAGCTCAGGGAAGTGGCTGTTTACTGAGCGTTATTTATTTACTAACGATTTGCATTGCTCTGTGGATGAAAACCAGCTAAGGATCACCCCTTTCACTCCCTTACCAATGGCATGGCCCCCTTCTCTGAGGAAATCCTTTCTCCAAGACTTGCTCAGAGCAGGGGCTCTTAATCTTGCAGGTGCCACAAATTTCTTTGTCACTTTGGTGAAGCATATGAATCCCTTTAAGAATGAGATTTTTATAGGTATAAAATAAGATGCATAGGATTATAAAGGAAACCATTTATATTGAAATTCAGTAATAAGACATCCACAAATTGTGATAACATAATAAAAATAAGATCTAGAGGTGGGTCTAGTGACCAGCATAATTTCTAAATAATTAGTGTAAATTATCGTTAATATATATATATCAAATGTATGATGATATAAAAATAGCCATGGTTTCTCTTGGTACAAATGACTACTGTGTTTTACTGCCTACACTTTTAATGGAAAAAAATGCTAAATTCCACTAACGGGGTAGTACACATAAAGATGTTGTTATTCTTCCTCACATCCACAAGTCCCTTGAATTCCATCCACAGAGTCCTTGGGGCCCTGTGGATCCCATTTGTCTCGGTTAAAGTTACTGAACAGCAAATTGGGGTACTGCCGTGTACCACCACCCTCTAGGTGAAATTTGGGGAAGCCCTGGAGCCAGAGTGCAGCCCTCTTTTTATTTCCCTGCCATCTGGAGGCATTCAGCTTCTCAGCCAATCCCGCCCTAGACTGTTTCCATTGGCTCTGCAAACTCCTCCTGCAGCCCCTCCCTGCTTCTCCCCAGCGATCTGTTTAGATCTCTCTAGATGGTTAAGGCTGCTATAACAAATAACATAGACAGAGTGGCTTAAACAACAAACATTTATTTCTCAAAGTTTTGGAGGCTCGAAGTTCAAGATCAGGGTGCTAGTAAGGTCAGGTGATTGGTGAGGGCTGGCTTCCCGGTTATCCACATGGCCTTTCCTTGGTGGGTACAGAGAGACACTAATTCCTTCAAGCCCTCATCTAGGCCTAATTACCTCTGGTCATATTGTGATTTATAATAAGAAGTATATATTTGGTCTTCCTTCATTCCTGTTTCTGACGCTTAGCTCCAAAAAGCCTTGGAACTGCCTAAGAGATGAGAGTTGCCTTTTGGACTCCACTTGCCAGTGGGGGGGTGGGGGTGGGGGTGGGGGTTGTGTGGTATGTGCTAGTTAACTATGCCATTAGAGGGTTGGAAATTTCAGTCCCACCAGGAAGGGGATAGGGATTGGAGGTTGAATCAGTCGCCTAAAGCCAATGATCCAATCAATCATGCCCATGTAATAAGGCCTCCATAAAACTCCCAAGAGCAGGGTTTGGAGAGCTGCCTGGTTGGTGAATACAAGGAAGTTTGGGGAGAGTGGGGCCTGGAGCAAGCACAGGCAGTCCACACCCTGAACATCTCTTCCCTCTGACTGTTCTGAGTTATATCCTTGTACAATAAACCAGTAACCTAGTAAGTAAAATGTTTCTCTACGTAGCTGCTCTAGCAAATTGATTAAATTCACTGAGGGTGTCCTGGGAACCTCTGATTTATAGCCAGTCTGTCAATGTACAGGTAACAACCTGGGTTTTCAGCTAGCACATTGGAAGTGGTGGGGGCAGTCCTACAGGACTGAACTCTTAACCTGTGGAATCTGATCCCATTTCTTGGTAGATTGTGTCAGATTTGAGTTGAATTGCAGGACACCCACCAAGTGTCCTGAGAATTGCTTGTTGGTGTGGGGACCCCCACCCCAACACCCACATACACACTGGAATTTGTACCAGAGCCTATTTAACTTCTAGAAGCCCCTCTTCCAAATACTGTCACAATGGGGATTCAGGCTTTCAGTTTTGAATTTGGGGGAGAAACAAACATCCAGTCCATAGTACCAAGCAAGGAACCCCGGCTCAGATGATTCTCTTCTGCAAGACCTTGAATCAGCCCATCAGCTCCTCTGCATGGGGAGTCCGATGCCTTTTGTGTGTATTTACAGCTCTAGACATTTATCCACTGCTAGCACTTACTCTTGATTTGTTTGTTATGCCACACCATGAGTTGGCAACTGTTTTCTTAAAGGGCCAGGAAGTGCACTACAAGTGATCTGTCACAACTGCTCAGTTCAGCCAATGTGTAAGTGAATGGACGTGTTTGTGTTCCAGTAAAACCTTTTATGGACACTAAAATTTGTTTCATATAATTCTCACATGTCACAAAATATTTTTCTTTTAAAAATTTTCCATCACACTGGCTGGTATAGCTCAGTAGATTGAGCACCAAAGGGTCGCCGGTTCGATTCCCAGTCAGGGCACATGCCTGGGTTTCCGGCCAGGCCTCCAGTTTGGGGTGCATGAAAGGCAACCACACATTGTCGTTTCCCTCTCTTTCTCCTTCCCTTCCCCCTCTCTGAAAATAAATAAAATCTTAATTTTTTTTTCCAACCACGTAAAATCACAAAACCCATTCTTACCGGGTTGTACAAAACCAATCACGGGCCAGATTCAGCACAGGCAATAAGTCATTGGCCTCTGTGCTAGATCCGAAGTAGTGTCGGGGTGGGAACTGTACGTTTGTTTTCTCCCCCTTCCACATAGCACCAGTGTTGACTAGATTGGAGTGCAAATATGGGCTAAGTTAATATTCTGGTATGTGAGTGCTTTGCATCTATACACACTTTCTCAATATTCTTCCAAAATTTGAACTGAACAGCAGATGAATTCCTCAGTAGGAGAATTTAGGCCAACCCTAGATTTGTGGGATTAGTCTAGCAAAGTCCTGTGGCGCCTTCCCCTGTGACCCTGGTGTCCCCCAAATGAAAGCCACGTGTTGCCCATGTTTAGGGGGTTCTTAACTTACTCACACTCACACTTAGAGATTGCAGAGTAATGGGAACTTTCCTGTGTTCTACTGAGTTTAGTGTGGCCTTACTACTGAAACAATGATAAACGTTTCAGCAGAAAATGTTAGATACATACTAGAACAAAAAGGATAATTTCTTTCCAACACTGTCTCTGCTTCGTGCCCTTCAGATTTACATGTTCAACAGCAGTGACCAGTGTGAAAATCACAGAAATTTTCTTTGTGAAATGCGTCTTCCCTGTAGAGATTATCACACCACTTAAGATCAAAGGTAAATGGAGAGATTTTTTTTTTTCCTTGAGTAGCCTCTTTAAATGATGGAGGCAGCAGATTGACACTCCAGCAGGCTGTTTAAGAAGCAAGATGTTAATCACAACTTTAATACAACCACACTTTTGATAACAAGGCAAGGTGATTATTAGTCATGCTTGACCACCTGTAAAATGCTGACCTGACTAATATGCATATTGGCTGAATATAAAAAAGTTTTTGGCACCTTGCCCAAGGTCATGGGTAAATCTGCAATCTCATCCAGCTATGTTCATTGTTATGCAAAATACCCCAAACACTGTTTTACTTAGAGACATTTCAATGGCCCATATAAATGGAAATCCGAAGATATAGTATTGAAATCTGTGAATTTATTTTTAGAGATTTCTTTTCAGCACATGGATTATGATATCTGATAAATTTAGCTTAAACTTTTTAATGTAACATTAAAGTCTACCTAGGCTTACATATTTCAAAAAAATTTGCATCATTTCCATAATATCATGTATATAAAATCACATAATCAGCGAATATATTCAGTGCTTATCACATGAACGGCTCATTTTTTGAGGTGCGGGGATGTTATAAGAAACAAGCAGACATTTCTACAAGGGGTTGTACAAACTTCTCAGAGGAGGTGCGATATGGGCATATCAGAGGTAATAGTATCAGTAACCTGTGCTAGGTGCCAGTGAGTGACATAGGTAGAAAAAGCTCCAATAGTTTTCAGGATGAAAGGTTGTTCTATAGGCGGGACCAGGGACGGAGCCTGGCCTTGAGGTGAACTCAGACTTAGGATGCTACAGATAACTTGGTCACCCCCACCCCGCCTCCCCAAACACAACTGCCCAGCCTTTACACTTATGCTCATAGCTGCTATATTCACCAAGACCCTCCTAATTTGACTCCTGACTTGCTGTGGCCCCTGCATGGTGCTTATTTGTTTGAAACTGTGTCCGTACCTGTTAAGAGAGCTATTTTCCTCACACAGAGCTTTCATCATGCTCTGCCCTCTGATTTTTACATAGTTATTTGGCAGCACCAGTGTTGGTCTGTATTCTGCTCGACTCGGGTGCCTGTGAATCCAAGTTATGTCTCCCCTAGCTTAGTCTGTCTCAGCTCTGGCTGTGATCATATCTATTGGTTTAAGAGCCTGTAATAGAAACTTTTATATACATAGTGCTGCTAGGAGTATACATTGTGAAGTCTTTCTGCAGGGCAAAGCCTTAAAACGTAGTATGCTTTACTTACGTGTTCTGTTTCTAATAGTCCCTTTGAGGTGCATTTAAGTAGATATATATGTTAGCACAACTACTTTTATTGCTACTATTTTTAAAATAACAATATTGGTTGGTGTATTTGTCTTTTGCATTTCTAAACTGGAAATACCTAGAAACCATAGAATGATGATGAATACGGGAAATTTTGATTATTTGTTCTTGTAAGTATTTAAAATTTTTTAATATACTCATGGTGTGGCATCTAAAATTTTGGTTCTTTGGCACTGGCTGGTGTGGCTCAGTGGATTGTGTGCTGACCAGCAAACCAAAGGGTCACTGGTTCAATTCCCAGTCAGGGCATTTGCCTGGGTTGTGGGCCAGGTGCCCAGTGGGGGCATGTGGGAGGCCACCATACATTGATGTTTCTCTCCCTCTCTTCCTCCCTCCCATTCTGTCTAAAAATAAATAAATAACATATTTTTAAAAATGTGGTTCTTTGTTTTGTCTTTTTAAGATTTATAACAGTGTTTTGTTGTTCGTCGAATTATTTCTTGCTTCAGTCTGACTGGCTTCCAGGGCCTTCTGTCAACCTACTCCCAAATTACGTAGCAACCCTACAGACATCTCCGCCATTTCAGTTTGTTCCAGCCCTGGCTCCCTCCCAGCTGTGCTCTGGTTTGTGCACTCGTCCCACTCAGTTACCTTCTGTCCGTCTCTCAGTCCTATCGGTTTGTAATGTTCTTCTACTCATGAATTTTCTCTGCGTTTTTGCAGTCCTGCAGGGCTGTATCCTGCAGTCTTCCAGCTTGTCCTAAGGAAGCAGGTCTTCTCGGAAGGAGCTTGGATTTAGCAGAGCAGCTAGTCTGTGGCTGGAGAGTACCTGTGAGATGAGCTTTGTTTCTGATGCAGGTTCATTGGTAAAGGGTATTTGAAATGGAGCCATGCACACACCAGCCCTTGATGCTTTGTTCTTTTCCTACTTAAGTGTGCAGCCTTTTTCTCCAATAGAGAGCAGACCAAGAGGGAAGGCATGTTCCAGTGTCTAGGTTCAAACAATTTTTAAGGAAAAATTAGGTAAAATTCAATGATAGGGGTTTGGCCTAGAGGACAATATTTCCTTTATCATCTTCCCACAGTCGTCTGTTAGGCCCTCCCCACAAGCCATACACATGACCTAATTGCTCTGTGTTCTCCTATCTCTTACCCCCACACCTTGATCCATTGCAGTCACAGGGCTTAGTCTGAGAACTAGGAAGACGAGAAACTGCATTTTCTTATCTTTCTTTCTTTGGCTCATTAAACTGCATCTTGACTCCATTCAATGGACTTGCTCAAATCCCTGGACACACGTACCCCATGGTATGATACACACATTGGCTTTTTGTAGTTCATGTGGTCACTTAAAACATTTTCTGTTATGAAATTTTGCAACTTCTGTTACACTGCAGCATCTGTCTTTTTCTAAAACTTGTCTTAGTCATGTGCTTCATAGATCCAATGGTAAAATTCTGTGTTTAGTTTCAGCACTTAATTATTCATTGTCAAAGACAGCAGTAAGAGTAAAAGTTAAAAATTCGACAAACATATCTAATAACATTATGTGGTAACTTTAGGCACAGGTTACAATTTGTAAAATGAGCTTTGTGTGGAAATCGTTGTATAATTATTAGTATTTCTATTCAATTAAATTTTCCCCTAAACCTAAAAATTGAATTTTCACATCTAATTTCTACTATTAAAATATGGTCATATGAGTCATTAACACTCTTCTGAGTAATTATGAGAGTGTTATTACTTGTAAACCTCTCTCTCCATGCAATTTCCTTCCTATATAGTTGTGGAATTACTAAATACTTTCAGTGTGTACTTAGGCATTTTCATTCCTTAAGGACATAAAAGCAATAGGAAACTTCTATTAGATATTAATACTGGTCTGGAAACTTATGAGTTCTTGACTTCTTAAAATAGGACATTATGGTATTAGCTTTAAATGAAGGTAAGTCATTTTCATACTTCTCATGAATACCTCATCTCTTTTGCAGGATACAATTCCCAGTTAAAGTTCTGTAATTAATTTTTCCCTGTTTGTTTTCTATTTCTCCAGCTCTCGTAAATGTGAAGCTCTGGGCTATTGACCGACAATGTTTTCAAACAATAATGATGAGGACCGGACTCATAAAGCATACCGAGTATATGGAATTTTTAAAAAGGTAGGATGCTTTCTTTTCTTTTTCTGAGACCATTTAATGCCTTTTATATACAACCCTTTCCTCTGGAGCATAAGGAAGGTTTTTTGTTTGTTTGCTTTTTGGCCTATGTGTCAGTCTAGTCTTAATAGTCTTCAAATTTGTGGAAGTTCAAGACTTTGCACTGGCTTTTTGATATTTCTGGTGCCTCTTTTCATAATATGTGGTTAAGTCAGAATGTCAGAATGTCACTCAACAGCCCTATGTTGGAGCACAGCTCAGAGAAACAAATGAGAATTTGCTAGAACAAAAAGGATATTGGGTCCATCATTAACTATGTATCAGTTAGTATTTTTATAGCACCTCTTCTAAAGCCACCTACCCTGCAAGGCTGAATCATCTCTTTTGTGAGTTTCCATATTAAAGGTCAGATGACTAACACAGAAAAGTTCCAAGAATATGCTTATTATCCTTTAATCTTGAGTTTAATTTTCCAAATTAAATTCATCTTATATTGTAGCTCTGAAATATCAAAAGCTTTTCTTTTGCGTTATTATGATAATATATAATATCAAGAATTTAGCATGCATATTGGAATAAAAAAAGCTTTTCATTTCTTAGGAATACACTGAGATTCACTGAAATGTATTTCTTTTTCCCTCAGCTTATTTTAAAGAAAACACTTTTTTTTATTAAGACAATATTGACAACTCTGACTTTTTTTTCAAAAAGTGGTTTTTTGTATCATTTTTTATTTGCAAACAGAATCATGTGAGCTAAAGAGAAGTATGCCACAACTAAGATTTCATTTGAGAGTTAAAATATTAATGTAGCTCCTTCATTTAATATTATTTTTGGTGAAAAAAGTTTAAATGGAGCTAAAAAAAATCAAGTTCACTTTTTGCTTTAATGATACATATTAAGTAATATTTATTAAATTTCCCTCATGTGGAATTTTGATATTCTGTACTTCAGTATTCTTGTGATTAACTTATTTTGTTTCTGATTTGTTGTTTATGCTTTTTTTTCATATAAAACTTATTTTTCATTTTCTAAAGAGGCAATGAAATTCTAATTTGATGTCAAATAATATATTAAAGTTTACTCTATCAATAGGATATTGGGCTTTTTCCTCAGTGCGATTGGATGAAACATTTAGGAGAAGGAGCAATGTAGATTTCTACTTGCATAGTGCGCAAGGAAATTAAGTTATTTCAGATACCATATGTGTGTCTCTCTGTGTTGACATGTGTGTGTATACGTCGATTAATATATAGAGGTACAGGTGTGCGTGTGTATGTGTGTGTGAATGTATATGGAGAGATACGAATATTCACTTTTAAGCCTTGAAGTACAAGTATTGATTTCTTCTGATGCAGCCCTCTTAGGGAAAGATTCCAACTGGTAATCAATGAAAGGCTTAGGACAGAGCCCATTATTTGTCTTATGTACCTAAGGGCTGGGAATTTACGACCTTAGTTTCGGCTTCTATAAGTTTGTTTTCACAAGGAAATGGAAGAATTGTCAATGTTTTCTTGTATAAATCCACTAAAAAAATCATTTTTTAGAGGCACTGTTTTAGGAAATGGAGGTTGGGTTGTTTCTCTTAAATGATCCTAGATATTGTTTTATTTTTATATTATTCTCAGAGCTGCCTAAATCTGTTATTATTCTGACAATTCGGACCTTAAACAATACAAGCTGGTTCCCCAGAGTGCATGAACATTTCTCGTTGGTCAGCTTAGAGCAGGTAAAGTGTAGCTGGTTGAATCAAACAGAGATCGGCACTCATTGTATGTCACTTCCCATCTGGCTACTGTGTGAAGCATTGAGTCCACATCATTTGTGAATGTAGTACAGGGCAGGGAATCCAGAGACACGGCACAGTGACCATCGTTGCCTGGGGCCAACTTTAATCCTCCCTAAATTATGACTGTGACCAACTGGTTCTCTCTTTCTAACCCTTCAATGGCTCACAGGTCCTGTTGAATTATGTATAGCTTCATTAGCTGGATATTCAAGCCCTCCCACAGCCAATGCCAGCCTGCTTTTTCATCCTGGTTTCTTCTTTCCTCAGGCAAACCAAATGATTCCATGTGCTCAGGTGGCCCCTGTGCTTTTGTATAGCACACTGCTTCTATTACCTTTTTCCCCCAATGTCAATGTTCAAGTGTCTCTTTGTTTTAGAGCCAAGTATAAAAGCTGTCTCTCCCACAGACAGTTACTTCATCCCACCGTGACATAACCTCTGCCTCCTCTGGTGATCATCTCTACCATGTGTCTTATTTTCTGCTTTGTTTTATTATCATCTGACTACTAACCTTATTTCTACTTCTAGATGATAAACTTTTCACGACTAGAGCTATTTCTTAAGTACCTTGGTGTTCTTCTTTGGCATAAAACTTCCTGCTTTCTAGAGAGGAAGTTTGTAGGACAGGAAGTACAGGATTGGGACATAACTTGCAGCGCCCCATGCAAAATGAAAATGTAGGGCTCCTTTAAAAAAATGTTAAAAATTTCCAGACAGCGACAGCGTGGGATTAAAGCGAGTGTGGAGCTCTTCTAAGCTGGGATCTGTGCCGTTGCACAAGTTTGCACTGATAAAGTGAGACAGTAAATGATGTCCATCCCTCCCTCACACTCCCAGATTAACTATACATGCTATCATTTATTTTGCAAGGTTATTAAGAAATGGCATAATATCTCCAAAAGAAATGATAGGTATTGTCAAAAACTAAAATGACCAGAATCAATGGAATTTTCTCCCATAACTTCAGAATTGTATTGATTCCTTATTTGTTATTTTTTAAAAATTTCCTTACCATTCTTTTACCTCATGTGAATTTAAAAAATTTTATATAGTCAAGTCAATCAACTTTTTCCTTTATGGCTTCATGTTTAGAAAGCCTCACTTACCTTCCTATTTAAAAAAATACAGACATTATTTTAAAATTTTCTCTAGCTTTATGTGTGAATGGGGGTATGTGTTTTTCTCTTATTGCTTGCTAAATGCAACTTTTGTTTGCATTTTTCTACCAGAGACATCATATACTTTATATTTTGTTAAAGAGTTGAACCAATTGTGTGACACTATCAAAAAATAAAAGCTTTAGCAAATGATATTACAAATCATCAGAATTCTTTGCAGGAGGGGTCTCTGTTATGCATGGGAATGCCTTCTTGATTGAGGAATTTCAGGGTCAGGCTGAAAGAGGAATGATCCTATATGACTGCTCACCTGCCCATCCCACTCTCCTTTTATATTTTTCTAAATAAGCAGTACGTTTCAAGGGTGAGGAAAGGGGAACACCAGACACATTAATGCATTGCCAAAATGCAAGGATTTTTCTTTGTTGTCAAAGTAGGTTTTTATTTTCATTCCAGTGAGTTTATCCATTTTGTAACTACCAGTCACGTGGTCTGGCCCCATCTTTGCTATTAAATGCCACATGAAACTGTGATTCTGGTTGTTTAATCCTATTTAGTCATTTGTCTTTGTGCCTATATTTCACACTCTGATGTAAACACAGATGTTCCTATGCCAGCATAGCAAAAAAAATATTCAAGGGGCATTGCTGTTAAGCAAGCCATGGTCACTACAGGCCCAGTAGCGATTTTGCCAGTTGCTAGCATTTTCCCTCTTCTTTGGCTACTGAAAAATGCTTTTGTTTTTAAGATGGATTCTGAAAACTGAGCCAAATAACTGCCAGAGTTAATTTGCGTTGCTTCTCTTCTGAGCATATTCTCTGTGCTGCTGTTGGCACTGGCATGCAGGCCTATGAGAGAATTGGAATGCAGCTGTGTGGCTGCCAGATGTGCGCGGAGGAGTGGAGGAGCGGGGTTTTCTGCTGGCCCCAGACTTTGATGATGACAACACAAATAATGATGATGAACTTCTGTGTGCATTACTTGCCTTGCTAACAAACTAGAGGCACAGCGAGGATTCTTTGGGGTTTAAGCTACTCAAGTGATCCTGTTGACTCTCAGAAAATATTTTCTTTATCCACTAAGGAATCTTTTGGTAAGGCAGATATGCTGATGTCATCTTCCTACATGAAACCTTTCCATGACTTCTTATGGCTCCTAGGAATAAAGCCTAGGTATATAGTATCATCTTCCAGGCCCTCCCTGCTCTGATTACTGCTGATCTCCCCAGATTCATCTCGTTCTCTATCTTCTCCTCCCTCATTCTCTCACTGCTCCAGTCACATGGAGGCCTTTTCTTCTCTTATGCATGCCATGATCCTTCCCAGTGGAGATCCTTCCAGGAGGTTTCTCTCCCTTTGAATGGATGTATTTCCTAAGTATGCCTGCTATGGGGGGAAAAAATGTGAGTATCTCTCAAAACAATTTTAAACTTTTGATTTCCGTTTCCTGAGTTGAAAGAGGCATTGATACATTAGCCACCAAATTTCTCACTGTAGTCTCCATAAATATAATTTCAAAGTTTGGAGGTTTTCAAGGTCTTTGTTTGGTTCATAGCTAACTCTCCAACCATTAAAGAACTTAGAGATATTTTCCAATTTTAAAACTACCCTTCATGTGGTTTAACCTCCTTTATGCAGAAGGTACATCTTCTCCAGGAATTCTTGGTCACTGGAAGCTGATTTATACAAAGACCATAAAGCTAATGGCCCCCTGTGAGGGTCTCAGCACCACCCACATACAAGAAGTCAGGATGAAGAGTGGGCCTTTGGTAAATCATAGGGCCGCTATGGTGATTCCTCCTTCTGCCATAGTTCCCTTGTTGGAAGCCCTGCTACATGTTGGTGCTGTTTAAAGTTTCCTCATTCCTTATTTTCATCTCTAGAGAGTGAGCTCCAAATTTAGTTTGTTCTTCCTTTATTCTCTAAAACAATAATACTTTAATATACATATAACATATAATTAAGTAAATACACTACATACTTGTGAATATCAGAAAAGGAAGGGTTATCCCTCCCCAAAGTATGACTTTATTATTAAAACTTAGTGATGTGACTTTGATATCAGAATGGTCCTCATGATGAGGATAATTTCGTTTGGGGTTGACCATGACCTCTACCTATAGTCTAGTCTATACTTAGAACAAACTTTCCTGAAACGTCTCTTTAATTGCTTTCCATTTTCCTTTTCTGGTGGTTCTGGCCACACCCACCACAAGCAAGGGCCAGTGAGGCATCTTCACCTCTGTGGTCTGATATTTATTCAAGGATCAAACAATTTTGTATTTAGAAATAATCTAACACATGGTGTGGTTTAATCTGTGCACATTTTGTATCTGAAGCAGCCGAGTCTCAGAGAGGCCAGACTAAGCTCACTCTTAGTCATGAACAGAACTTACACTAGGATTCAGACTTCTGTATTCCCATTCTCAGCATTTTTCCATACCTGGACTCAGTTCACAGTTACAATACTAATGAAAGCTCCTCACTTTAGTAAACTTCCTGTGAGAATGGCTTAACAATATTTTCTATTTTGCTCTCCACAAAGATAACTCACTTATTAATTTGATACCATAGAGACTTTTGCCCCCTATACTCTGTGTGTTTTTCACTTTGAATCTTGGGGTAATGAAATTTCTTAACCCCTTGCAAGTTTTTCCTTCTCTGCTCCAATTTGAAAACCTGAGAATTTCATTTTCTTATAACTTAGTCTGACAGGTCACCTTGTTCCTGAGATTTATATTTTATTTTACATTATATTTGTAAAAGTTTAGTCAGGTAGAACTTTAGTGTTAAGTGAGTAGAATACAAACTGGTAAGGGGTGTGAGAGATCACTCACTTCACTAATGAGAGAACTGAGGCCTAAATTGGTTGTGGGAGTTGCTCACAGTCACACAGAGAATTGGTGATATGACCCAGCTCTCTGCTCCCAGGTAAAACTAAAATTCAGCTGTCCTAGAATGTCAACTGTCTTTTGTTCAAGATCTTCATGGTACAATTCACCACGGTCTTTTTTTTTTTTTTTTTTTAAAGATTTTATTTATTTATTTTTAGAGAGAGGAGAAGGGAGGGAGACGGGAGGGAGAGAAACAGCAACGTATGGTTGCCTCTCACATGGCCCTCATAGGGGACCCGGCCCACAACCCAGGCATGTGCCCTGACTGGGAATCGAATCGGGACTGTCTGGTTCCCAGCCCGCGCTCAATCCGCTGAGCTACACCAGCCAGGGCTATTCACCACAGTCTTGATTAAACACATGTACCAGTGTTTCATAAATCCTCTAGAATATTCTTTAGTGCTCCTGCAAAAGTTGTTGCATTCTCTATAGAAGCAACAAATTGCACATAGCTGCCCTTGAAATGTCACATTTAAATAACAGATGTGGAGTGGGGCCTGAAAGCTTTTATCAAGTTCTCAGCTGATGCTCATACTGCTGGTCAGGGGACCGATCTTGGAGGATTGCTGATTTAGGACACAAGATAAAGGTGGGGCATGTGTTTTAACATTGGAAGTGTTTATATGACTTATTGATGAGAAGAGTGTCTGAGTTCATTTTGGCTTCACCAGATGTAGGTCTGTAATTTTAGGCAAGTTTCTTAAACTTAAGCTAAATTTCTATGAACAAAAGTAGGGATCTCTTCCATTATGGGGGATTATAGTTAGGAATTAAAAAATAAACTAATGCCAACAGACATTTTTTGAGAGTGTGCCAAGCAGTGTTTCAAATAATTTAGATGTATTATTCAGTTCAAGCTCCTCGGCTAGTTAGGGGCGTCGTCAATATCTCCGGAACTGGTACCCTTAGATTCTGCTCTACTCTGCCTCAGTGACTGCTGGGTGCCCAAATAGTCCCTGTGCATTGCTGCCCTCTTCAACAGCCTGGCATGTACTTTGCCTGGAGATTTGGGCGTTTGGTTGACTTTGTTCTTGGTGTGTCTGGGTTTCTCATTTGCTATCTGTTTTTTCTCTACTGAGTATCTTTCTCAAATCTTTTTCTTCCTCTTACCCTCTTATCCCCAGGGTAAGTTCTTAGAAATAAATACTTGGTAATAGCATAAGAACTGTCACTTCAAATGGTGAATGAAAGTGGAAAATGTCTTAGAATTGCATAGGCTCCATGAAGGGGCCTTCAGTTGGTTGGAAAGTTATACCACCTGTATGTAGGTGGGTACTATTATTTGTATAACGAATATTAAATGACCAAGAGCTTAGCATCAGTGTCTTCTGGCATCAGACGTTCAGGCATCTCTGTGCTTGTGGCTTTGGGCTCCTTTCTACCCTCCTGTTTGGAGCTCCCCAAGCACAGCTGGTAGTCTTTCAACAGGACCCGTTCTTACTTAAGCTGTATTCAGTGATCCTTTAAGGAATTGGACTCTTTGAATATTTACTGACCGAGTGCCTTTGGTACACTTTAGCCAGAAGAAGCCAAGATGCTACATTCGGGACACACATGTAAGAGACAAAATTATAGTCTAATGGAAATGCTGAGATCCCATTTATGGGAAATCAAAGTCATCATTCTGCTTTCTACAGATTTTCTATAATTTATGAGGAGAGATGGCAAAAGAAAGTATACATGGAAATAGTTTTAGGGATTTTAGACCCTTTTTAAAAATTTTCAAAGAATAAGTGACAGACCAACTAAGCTCTTAATCTTTGGGCTTTAATAGAACTTTTCTAGAAGACTGTGAAAACTTCATTAGAATGATTTTGGACAAAGCTGGCATACTTTTGATTTGTAGGAAATAATGTGAAGAATAAATAAAGAGGCACTTTGTCACTCCATGCTCAGATCTGACTGCTCACAGTCCATTTCGGTGGCAGATCCATTCTCATTAAAGATGACATGAGAAGCAGTTTTAAAAATTGGCCATTAATTTCACGTTGTCATCTAGCATTTGCACAAATGTCCTCACATTGATCCTTTTTTGATGAACAGCAATGTAATAGCTGATATTTGCATAATTGTGTATTGACTTTTAAAAATTATTTATCTATACATTTCAGATAAAGACACATCTCTACATGTGTAAATCCTTTCTAATCCTCACAAATATAATAAGATCCCTGATTTATGCTATGTGTGACTATAATCTCCCATTTATGTTAAGTTATGAGTCACACAGACAAGTCCTGTTTGGTCCCAGGGAAGACAGGTCCCCAGCTAAGGGACCTAACTACGTTGGTCCATGAAGCCGCCTTTCCCCGAGTCTGGGCTTGGAGGGATGAATTCCTGTGGGGATCATAGACGGACTCTTCCTCATCACAACCTTGAGGATAATTTCTCAACACTCTGGGGTTTTAAAAGGTAGAGCAGTGTGACGACACATTTTAATATCCCTCTATTTTGTTGCTGTCACTTTAAACCTTAGAGATCATTCCTGTAGTGAGGCTTGTTTCTTATCTATATCCTTTACATAGAGCTCGCTTACAATCCTGTATTTGTAAAATGTTTGAGATGAGAAGGATTAGTGCATCTGAGAAGGAGTTCTTTTCTATACGGAATTTATTCTGTAATGAACAAGTTCAGAAGGGATTCTCAAGCTATTAGAGAAGTTAAGCTAGGCTTTTTGGATCCTGGCCACCTCCATTTCTCTGTGACAGAAACCTATTTCCCCACAGTTGGAAAGAAGTCTGAGAATCTTGAAGGGGGTGAGAATCTTGAAGGGGGTGAGAGAAGGGAAGAGAGGGAAAGGAACATCTATGTGAAAGAGAAACACTGATCAGTTGCCTCTCGCATGAGCCCCAACGGGGCCCTGGGCCCACAATGCAGGCATGTGCCCTGATCAGGAATCAAACCAGAGACGTTTTGCTTTATAGGCCAGTGCCCAACAAACTGAGCCATGCTGGCCAGGGCTTCCCATGATTATTTTGTAACTACCAATCTGTACTTCTCAATCCCTTCACATTTTACTTCTGGTCTCCTGACCCCTTCCCTTTGGGAACTGTCTGTTTGTCTTTTGTGTCTATGAGTTTGTTTCTGTTTTATTTCTTTGTTTATATTGTTATTTAGTTTCCACATTTAAGTCAAATCATATGGTACTTGTCTTTCTCTGACTGGCTTATTTCACTTAGCATAATACCCTCCAGGTCCATCCATGCTGTCACAAATGGTAAGATTTTGTTCTTTTTTATGGCCAAGTAATATTCCATTTTGTGTGTGTGTGTGTGTGTGTGTGTGTGTGTGTGTGTGTGTGTGTGTGTGTATTTATACACTACAGCTTTTTTTTATCCATTTGTCTATTGATGGGTGTTTGGATTGCTTCCATAACTTGGCTACTCTAAATAATGCTGCAGTGAACATAAGGGTGCATATATTCTTTCAAATCAGTGTTCTGGATTTCTTTGAATATATACCCAGAAGTAGAATTACTAAATAATAAGGCAGATCCACATTTAATTTTTTGAGGAACCTCCATAGTGTTTTCCACAGTGGCTGCACCAGTCTGCATGCCCACCAACAGTGCGTAAGGAGACTCTGTAGAAAACATTTTTCATTCATTTATCCCAGCTTAAGTATATATTATCTCCCTAATGACAGTTCATTATGCCTTCACTCATGCTGGCAGGAGCACAGATTCTCAGAATTATAACAGCTAGTTAATTGGGCTCTGTAGCACTGAACAATTTTTACTTTGATTTAAAGCTCTCTAATATAATTAAACAAGAGATACTCTGTTTGCTTAAAAAGGCCAAGTTTTTCACAAAAGAGCTATTTCTTTCCCCTATCACTAATATTTGTTCTTTATAGTCCTTATTAGATTGTTCTGGCATTTGAAAGTACATGATTGACTTACTTAAATAGTTCTTTTCTTTAATAAATTTCATGATAATCTGATTTTACTATACCATGTTGTAAAGTACTATTTTCTTAAACAAAAATAATCCAAATAACCAAAAACTGGTTTCATTTTAGAGGCTCTTATAAATTGTCAATGAAGAAACAAAATGAAAATATATTTTAGACTAAGTTTTCGTCTTACAATAGGTTGAAGCATTACTTTCTTTCTTTGGACCATATAAGGATTCTTTGGAGACCCTAGCCCACTCCACTGGTGGCCTTCTATACCAGTGTACCTTACTCTCTCTTTTCTGAAGAATGTCTGGCAAGCTTTATGCAAACTTAGGAAGATTCTCAAACTCAAATTAAGATAGAATTATTCAAAGCAGATTCTGGAACTAACAATTATACAGTAACACTATAAAGTACACCTGGATTATTTCAGGACTCAGGGACTGAGATTTTTTTCAGTTGTTTTTTTTTAAATTTCTGAGCCAGATGTTTGATCTATTTTTTCAAGATCTGAATGTTTAGGCATTGGTGACATTTTTATATGGGTTTCAAATATTTTTTAAATACAGCTTTTCAAAATTATTTTTAACTTCTATACATTAATAAATCATACATTTTATAAAAATTCTAAACATGGAAAAGAAAATTATGGTAATGCCATTTTCCAAAGGCTCCTGCTGTCAGCATTTGAGGACTTTACTCACAGTATTTTTTCTATTTATGTGCAACTTTTACCTAATTGTGCTCATGATGTATACACAGTTTTTAATGTTGCTGTTAATTTTACATCTTCCTATGCTATTTTATATTAAGTCTTTCTGAACTTCTCTTTACTGTTTAATGATGCTACCATTTACTTCTGTACTTCAGTTTTAAGGACTCAGTTCTGCAAGACCAGCAGATTGGAAAGACGTAATAAGAAAGCACATTAGAATGAAGGTAACACAACCTCAATCTACTCATGTGCACTTGCTGTGAATCCAGAGTAGGTGCTAATCAGATTGTGTTCAAAGAAGAGTGGTCAGTGTGAGGGGAAATCCTGGAGAGAAGCGAGGCTGATTTACAGCTTTATCCAGGAAAGCTTGTGGGTTGGTCTTAGGCATACTTTCCACATTAGATTTTTTGGTGCATAAAGGTTCCCATAGATTTGTAGTTTTGATGGGAGAAAATATTAAGTTGGACACTTCCTAATTTGGCTATAACGTTTTAAAACGATATTTTATTTTTATTTCAGTGTATCAGAGGCACTGTAAAGTGCACAAATCTTAAGTACAGGTCAATGCATACCTATATATCTATGTAGCCATGTAACCGAGACTCAGATCAGGATATAGGATGTTTCCAATTCCCTGGAATGCTCTCCTGTGCCCCCTCCCAGTCAATCTCTTCCACCAGAAATAACCATTATTCTGAGTTCTGTCATCATAGGTTAGTTATGCCTGGTTTTCACCTTCATATTCTTCTGCGCCTGGTTTTTTCACTCAACATTATGTCTGGGAGAGTCATCTCTTTTGCTGTGTGTATCAATAATTCATTCCTTTTTATTGCTCTATACCATTCCATTGTACAAATATGCCACAATTTATCTATTTTAATGACAATAGTCATTTGGATTCTTTCCAGTTTTGAGCTTTTATAAATCTGATTGAAACTTTCTGGACCATGTCTTTTAGTGAGTGTCTGCCTTCATTTCTTTTGAGTATATACTTTGGAATAAAATTTCTGAGCCATAGAGGAGATATATACACTTAACTTTCATAGATATTATCACGTAATTTTCCAAAGCAGTTGAACCAATTTACATTCTCACCAACAATATGAAAGAAGTTTGATCCAGATCCTTGACAGCATTTGGTACTTTTAAATCTTTTCAATTTTATGTGGCTCAGACATTTTAATCAGCTTGTGATTGAGTAGAAATGACAGTCTCCACATCACTTTGAGTGCACAACCACTAACGAAATGTTTTAGCATACTGCCCACTCTCTTTCTAATCATTCCTTTATAAACGAAATACATGAACTTCTAAACGAAAATGTACAGAAAATAAGATCTTTAAAAGGTAAGATAAAAATAAAGAGAATTAGTAATATTTCTTTCATCAGTCCCATAGATTGTCTTATAAAATTTATACAAGGTCTCTATTTTAAGGGATCTGCGTGCCCAGTAGATCATAATAAAATCAGTGATTGCCCGATAGAATGACTAATACCTTTGCACAAAAGCCTGTCCCCAGGTGCCCCGTGTGCCGCTAGTTTCTTCTGTTTTTAAAAATCATCCAATTAGAGTGAAGTTTGCCAAGGTGTAGAATGAAGATGTAGGGGCTGATGACCGTGGGCTACTGCAGTGTGACCCCCGCCACCCCGCCATGTCTTCCCTTGTGCTGTGCATCTAGCTCTGCCCTCTCCCCAGTGGACAACTTCGTAGGTAGAGTGTGTGCTGCCTGGATTATAGAGCAGTTTTTCAACTTTCAGGTTTATTTTGCTTGTGGTTGATTTTTCTTTTGTTACTGGTAATTCCTTTAAACTGGTGTTTCTCAAAGTATGACATGGGCATCCCTGGGCATCCCTGATACTCTTTAGGGATATCCATGAAGTCAACCTATCTTCATAAAAATACTAAGCTGTTAGTTGCTTTTTTCTTTCTCATTCTTTCACAAGGTATAGTGGAATTTTTGTGTGTTTTAAAATTGTTTTCAGTTTTAATATCTAATATGGTAAATATAGATATAACCTATAAAAACAAAAGTTCTCTGGGTTCCTTAATATTTAGGAGTATAAAGCAGTCCCTAAAACCAAACACTTCAAGAAGCAGTCTTAAATTAAAAATAATAAAATGAGGACCAAAAATTCATGTTCAATTTATTAGTGATATCCTTTCTAATACCAGCATATGAACATATATTCTTTGAAGAACAAAGACTAGTACCAAAGCCTTATTAAAAGATAAAATATATTTTTTATCTTTGTAAATAGACACTGATTATTATGGGAAAAGAGAAAAATATTTTCTTAAGTTCCCTGTGGTTTTGCACTGTGTTTCAGATATAAGCGGGCTTTATTTATTTTTTCACTTCACTTTTAGGTTATCTTTCACTGAACTTTTGGTTATTTTTTATTTGAAACTTTGAATAGATAGAAGTTTTCTGGCAGATAGATCCATGCTTATGGGGAAAAAAGCAATGGGAATTTATTAAACAACAGATTATATTCTTTTCTTTGGTGAGACGTGAAGTCTAAAACTAATTGTGGAATCACTTTCAAGTACCAAGTGATGACCTTGAACTAGCAGCTAATTTAAAACCTAGGCAGCTAATTTTAACATAAACAATGGGGCTTCCAGTTTCTCTCAGTGGAAAGTCACTCCTGCTGTCTTCCTATCAAATGTATAAAACTTGAGTGCACCTGTCCATTCAACTGTATCAATTCCTGGTACTTCTGACACATGTCAGATAATTCATCCATGAATTTACTTTATCTAGAAATTGTTGAAAGTTTTCTGAAATATTTTGATTTTTAGAGAGACAGGTTAGGGCTCATTGTTGGTTGTTCTTTTTTTAAGGTTTTCTAAATTCTGTCTTGGAATGCGTAACATGTCTGGACTGTGTTACATTCCATAAAAATGTTGAAATGCTGTTAAATATCCCATCTCTAATTTTTATGAGAATTGGATTCAGATAAATTGTTGGTTGCATTTGCTAGAATTTTTATATACATGTGATAAGTTCCCTCTAAGTTTTCATATTGGCAAACCATTTGTCATGTCTCATGATAAATACTTTATTTATTCAGATATTGAGAACTACATTTCCATTATTGCCTTGGTTGAGAGCAATTTAGTTCTAAATTTAGTGATTAATTGCATAAGTGTAGTGCCAGGAATTCTGTAATGCACTTGTTTTTTTTGTAAAATTTAATTTTGATTTTTCCTTTTCTTATTTGTTTTGATATTATAAGGTATTCCCTGTCTTTTGTGAATATAGTCATAGCACAAGTCACATACATACATAAATGTTTATGTCAGTGGATTAATGTCTAATATGATTACGAGAGTCAAGTTGTTCAGTGTTTGAAACTATTTGACTAAGGGTTATAATTTGGACAGATAACTTTTTCCAAGTCCTTGAGGATTTAATTTGTATAATCAAGATACATTTTTCTCCATAGTAATGGTTTTCAGTCTCCACTCCAAACCACAAGATTGTTGATGACAGTCCACAAGAGATGATTTGTAACCATAGATTGATACAGCCCTGATCTTAGTTATTCATGTTATAAATAATCAGAACTAGTTCTGAGTGGGACACATGTTGAAATTTTCTGTATGGAATAAAATTTATTAGGTAAATTAAATACAGACTAACTAAGTGGTTTTAGATTTTGGAAATCACCGAATTACACCTGCATGTTTTTTGTCATATTCAGGGTATGCCAAGCTCTTCTTCTTTTCTGTTGTTTGACCTTTGAGGAATAATGAGGCAAGAATACCATACCGTAAAATACCATACTACCATACTATACCATACTATAGCATGGCAGAAATACCATACTATAAGAATGAAACAATGCTTTAAGAAGAGAGCAAACAAAGTGCAGTAGGGGCTCTAACTGGACAGACAAATCAACACAGAATTTGACATTGGATTTCCACAGGAACTGAGCTAAGAGCATCCTAGGCAAAGAGAAAGCCTAAGCAAAAGAACAGAGGTGGGAAAATTCAGTTAGTTAATGATGATTTTAGAGCATTGCCTGTGGTTGGCTCTGCCACCGCCGCCCCCCCCACATCTGCAGTGCTGCCTGATTACATTGCTCTTCACCCCGCCTACCAAACTCCTACACCAGTAATTTCCCCTGAAAATACCAAAGTGAGTAATCTTATCTTAATCTGGTAAGTGATAGGAAGATATTAAAAGTTCTTGAGCAGGTGTCAGGATTGTAGGTGTGGATTTTGAAAATTAATCTAGCAGGAGTATGTAGGAAGATTTGGTCTGTGGAGAAAACAGGAGACAAAGTCAGGTCAGTCATTAAGGTTCAAAACTACTCCATCCCTGAAATCTCAATATTGAAGGCCCTTAATCTGACCGTGTGTGTGTGTGTGTGTGTGTGTGTGTGTGTGTGTGTGTAAGAGAGAGAGAGAGAGAGAGAGAGAGATTTCTCAGCCATTGGAGGAAAGGTAAGAAATAGGAGATAAAAGAGGAAGCAGATACCATGAACACAGACAGTAAACCTGAAGCTCATTCAGGGGCACAGTTTTAGAACAGTGTAGTAGAGAGTTATTTTTTCTTTAATTAAAAAAAAAATTAAAATAGCCCTGGCTGGTGTAGCTCAGTGGATTGAGTTTGGGCTGTGAACCAAAGGGTCCCTGGATCAATTCCCAGTCAGGGCACGTGCCTGGGTTGCAGGCTGGGTCCCCAGTGAGGGGCTCATGAAAGGCAACCACACGTTGATGTTTCTCTCCCTCTCTTTCTCCCTCCCTTCCCCTCTGTCTAAAAAGAAATAAATCTTTAAAAAATTTAAATATATTTTATTGATTATGCTATTACAGTTGGCCCATTTTTCTCCCCTTTATTCCCCTCTGCCCTGTACTCCCCTTCCCACTACTATTCGCCTACCTTCATGTCCATGGGTTGTACATAGAAGATATTTGGCTTCTCCATTTCCCATCCTATTTTTAACCTCCCCCTGCCTATTTCTACCTACCATTTATGCTACTTATTCTCTGTACCTTTTCCCTCATTCTCTACCCTCCCCTACCCCACTAATAACCCTCCATGTGATCTCTATTTCTGTGAATCTGTTCCTGTTCTATTTGTTTGCTTAGTTCATTTTTGTTTTCTTAGCTTCGGTTATTGATAGTTGTGAGTTTGTTGTCATTTTATTGTTAATAGTTTTTCTTCTTCTTCTTCTTAGATAAGTTCCTTTAACACATTTTGTACCACATAGAAATCTCTAAGACAGATGCCAGGGACCGCACGATATTGGGCAAACTGCACGTTAATTAAATCATCTCATGATGTGGTCCTTAACAGATGGTGTGCAAAACACGAGAAAACTCGTGAGTGGTACGAAAAGTGTTAACAATCATATAATAAGGGCTTGGTGATGATGAATTTCTTTAACTTGACCTTATTTGGGAAGCACTTTATCTGCCCTTCCATTCTAACTGATAGCTTTGCTGGATAGAGTAATCTTGGATGTAGATCCTTGACTTTCATGACTTGGAATACTTCTTTCCAGCCCCTTTTTGCCTATAAGGTTTCTTTTGAGAGAAATCAGCTGATAGTCTAATGAGAACTCCTTTGTAGGTAACTGTCTCCTTTTCTCTTGCTGCTTTTAATGTTTTCTCCTTCTTTTTAATCTTGGGTAATGTAATTATGATGTGCCTTGATGTGTGCTTCCTTGGGTCCAACTTCTTTGGGACTCTCTGATCTTCCTGGAAGTCTATGTCCTTTGCCATATTAGTGAAGTTCTCCATTATTTGTTCAAATAGGTTTTCCATTTCTTGCTGTTCCTCTTCTCCTTTTAACGTCCCTATGACTTTGATGTTGGGATGTTTGAAGTTGTCCCAGAGGTTCCTAAGCTTCTCCTCATTTTTTTGAATTCTCGTTTCTTTATTCTTTCTGTTTGAATGTTTATTTCTTCCTTATGCTCCAAATTGTTGATTTGAGTCATGGTTTTCTTCCTGTCACTCAACAGTGTACAGGTTACTTGTACATTTTCCTTTATTTCACTTTGCATAACCTTCACTTCTTCCTCTATTTTATGACCATATTTAACCGTTTCCATGAGCAGCCTGATTACCAGTGTTTTGAACTCTGCACCCAATAGGTTGGCTATCTCTTTCTTGCTTAGTTCTATTTTTGGAGCTTTGCTCTGTTCTTTCATTTGGGCCATATTTTTTTTTGTCTGGTGGGCCTGTTACATAGTAAGGGGTGGAGCCTTAGGTATTCACCAGAGAGGGGCAACACATATTACTGCCTTGTGGCACTGTATGTGGGGGAGGAATCCAAGAGGTAACAATGTCACTTGCTCATCTCTTGGCTGGCTTTCAGTCTCTTCCTCCTTTACCCACAGTCAAATCAGGCCCTCCTGATGCTGTACAACCTCCTGATGAGGTTTTGAGGCTTTATTTCCCTGTGCTGGAACCCTGTGTTGCATGGTCTGTCTCACTCCCCAGTTGTTCTTCCTGGTTTATCCACACACAAATGTGGGACTTCCCTGTCTGCCAGCTGCCACCTTGCTGCCTGTCCTCTCTGCCCTGGCTGCCCATCTCTGTCCCTTCTACTGGTCTGGATGAATGTTTCTTCTTTAACTCCTTGGTTGTCAGACTTCCATACAGTTCGATTTTCTGGCAGTTCTGGTTGGTTTTTGTTTTTAAATTTGTTGTCCTTCTTTTGGTTGTGCGAGGAGGCAAAATATATCTACCTATACCTCCATCTTAGCCAGAAGTGTCCAGTGTAGTAGAAAGTTGATAAATGACAAGAAGCTGTGCCTTTAGGATCCATCATGCATTCTGTACCTCATCATCTCTTTCTTGGATGAGTTTAATAGGCTAGTAGATAGGGAAAATGCAATAGACACCATGGATTTGATTGTGGTGGTCCATTTAACAATGTAACATTGTAGATATGATAAAACAATTTAGGCTGAATATGAGGATAGTCCCAGAGCGCACTACTTTAAATGAAGCTTTTAAAAACTCTAAGAGGAGTTTTAGACTAATAGCTTGCTACAATAAACCAATAAAGCTTTCCTTGGACTTCACTCTTGTATAAATTTTTGAGATTCTATTTGAATTAAATATATGTCAAAAAATCAATTAACTGCTTTCTTTGGGAATCAAGAATCTTTCAATTATATGTAGCCATGTTTGTGGAAATACTGATGAAGGTAAAGCTGACAGCAAATATTCTCAATTTTAGTAAAGTTTTCTTAAATACTTAAGCCTTCACAAATGGCCGAAATGGAGACCCATTAAATGTTCTTATCAGCTGGATGAACTCCTAGGCCCTTCTCATGTGGAAAAAAGGCATTTGCCCCAGAGGATAAATGAATCCTGTTTATGAGTGGCTTCTGTGTCCCTGGGGAAAGGATTCCTTCCAGAAAGCTGGAACTGGGAGAGCCAGGGCCCTTGCTTCCCAGGAAGAGAAGAAAGAGGGCAAAGCAGTGTCTCTGTGTATAGTCTTTACTTGTTAATCATCAAAATGAGAAAAATTGGATTATATGAGAAGTCACTTTCATCTTACTAAAATATAGCGAAATGGACAGGATGAGAAAGAATTCCACTCTTTCTGTTGTCTGCAAGAAAAGATTAATTGAACAAATTTGCAGCACTAAGTTTAGTTTAGTTTCCCCCGAGGAGGAAATAAACCACAACAGTGGTGCTGAGAGACAGACTCTACATTGCACAGTCCATTAACACTAAGGGAAATAATTATATTTTCAGTGATGACTGATGCGTTATTTTAGCTTGTTTATAAGCCTTAAGTCTACATCAACAAAGCAGACTTTAAAAATATTCAGGGCAAAGTAAAAATGTCTTCTGGGTGTTTTTTCTTTTAAATTTATTTCAGCATTTAGATATTTTTCCCAATTATTCAATTTCCTTGATCCTATATAATTATTTCCATATACCCTTACCAAATGACAGGGCTATCATATAAATAAAAATAAAAAATATAAAAAAGTAGCAAGAGTAAATATGAATGGATAAAAATTGGGAGGGGACACCTTGGGAGCGAAGGATCCCAGCCCCAGGCCAGATCACACAGCCAGCACCAGGAAGATAAATCCTTATAACTTCTGGCTGTAAAAACCAATGGGGGTTGTGGCGGTGGAAAAAAATGTTGGATTCTCAGGAGACCCCTCTTAAAAGGCCTACATGGACTTAGGACTTATGCAGACCCACCCGCTCTGGGATTTAGCACAAGGGCAACAGTTAGAAGGATACCAGTAGCATATGGACAGTAAGTGAAGTGACTGGAAATAAGGCAAGTATGGGGCAAACCTCCAGAAGCAAGGCAGCAACACAGCGACCCTTTCAGAGCCCCCAACACAGAGCCATAAAGCAGTGAAGCAGGTTGCCCCACCCTGGCAATTACCTAAGGCTCTGCCCTACACAATTTACAGCTGCCTTTTCTACAACAGGCCATGCTACTAAGACAGGGAGTCAAAGAAGTTCTACCTAACATACAGAAACCAACACAGAAAGCCTGCCAAACTGAGATGACAAAGAAATATGGCCCAAATGAAAGAACAGAACAAAACCCCAGGAAAAGAACTAAGTGAAACAGAGATAACCAACCTAACAGATGCAGAGTTCAAAACATTGGTCATCAGGATGCTCAAAGAATTCACCGAATATAGCGAGAGTATAAAAAACGCCCAGGAAGAAATGAAGGTTACATTAAGTCACAGGTGGCAAACACAAGGCCTGCAGGCCGAATCCGGCCCTCCACCCTGTTTTATCCACCCAGCACCTTGTTCCTACCCAGAAGCAGCACTGAGCTCCTTGCCCCTAGTTAAGGAGTAGTTACATTTATAGAGTCCTAAAATTAAATTCAGCCCTTTGTACTTGGGTGATGCGGACACCGGCTTACAGTGTCGGCAGCAAGACAAATTCACACGGACTACCGAGTCCTGTGGAGGAAGAGGGAAGGCATGGCCACTCTCAAGAGGAGAGCGCCTTAGCCCTGGCTGGTGTAGCTCAGTGGATTGAGCGCGGGCTGGGAACCAGACGGTCCTGGTTTGATTCCCGGTCAGGGCACATGCCTGGGTTGAGGGCCAGGTCCCCTGTGAGGGCCATGTGAGAGGCAACCATACATTGCTGTTTCTCTCCCTCTCTGTCTCTCTCCCTTCTCCTCTCTCTAAAAATAAATAAATAAAATCTTTAAAAAAAAAGAGGAGAGCGCCTTGGAAAACCTCAGCCACTCTCTCAAGAGGAGAGTGCCTAAATTCAGCCCTTTGAAGGCAACAGTGAGGCCCCCTGTGAAAATGAGTTTGACACCCCTGCCAATATTTATATGGAATGTAGAATGCATAGGTTAAAGAGGGACCCTCTTTCACTTAATGATTAAGTGAAATAAAGAAAAAATCTACAGGGAAACAGTAATGAAGGTGATGAGTCCAAGAATCAAATGAACAATTTGGTACATAAGGAAGACATAAGCATTTAACCAGAACAGCAAGAAGAATAAAAATTTCAAAAAAATTAAAGTAGTATAAGGAGCCTCCGGGACATCTCCAAACATACCAACATCTGATTATAGGGAGGCCAGAAGGAAAGGAGGAGTAAGAAATTGAAAACTTATTTGAAAAAATAATGAAAGAAAACTTCCCTAATTTGGTGAAGGAAATAGACATACAAGTCCAGGGAGCACAAAGAGTCCCAAATAAGTTGGACCCAAAGACACACACCAAGGACCACACCAAGACACATCATAATTAAAATGCCAAAAGTTAAAGATAAAGAGAAAATCTCTTAAAGGCAGCAAGAGAAAAGCAGAGAGTTACCTGTACAAAGGAATTTCCATAAGACTGTTAGCTAATTTCTCAAAAGAAATTTTGCAAGCTAGAAGGGACTGGCAAGAAGTATTGAAAGTGATGAAAAGCAAGGACCTACAACCTAGATTACTCTATCCAGCAAAGATATCATTTAGAATGGAAGGAAAGAAAAAGTGCTTCCCAGATAAGGTCAAGTTAAAGGAGTTCACTGCCACCAAGCCCTTATTATATGAAATGTTAAAGGCACTTAGTATTTAAGAAAAAGATCAAAACTATGAACATTGAAAAAGGCAACAAATTTACAACCATCAACAACTGAGTCTAAAATACCAAACTAAGAAGACAAGCAGAACAGGAACAGAGTCATAGATATGGAGATCATTTGGAAGATTGTCAGCTGGGAGGGGGGAGAAGAAGAATGGGGAAAAATGTGCAAGAGCTAAGGATCATAATTGGTACATACAAAATAGACAAGGGGATGTTAAGATTAGTATTGGAAATGGAGAAACCAAAGAATTTATATGCATAACCCATGACATGAACTAAGGGGGAATTGCTGGAGGAAATGAAGCTACCAGGCAGAGGGGGGCAATGGGGGAAAATTGGCACAACTGTAATAGCATAATCAATAAAATATATTTGAAAAAAGAAATCTTGGTACAGCTTAGCTAGGTGCCTCTGGCTAAAGGTGTCTTGTGAGGTTGCAATTAAGCAGTTGACTAGGCTGCAGTCTGATCTGGAGGGTCATCTGGGGGACAGGGAGTATAAGGGACAGTTGCCATAGTCACTCACATAGCTGTTGGCAGGCCTCAGTTCCTCGTGGTGAGGGCATGTCCACAGGATTGCCTTACAATGTGGCAGCTGGCTTTTTTAGGATAAGTGATTCAAGAAAGAGCAGAGAGCAGTCAAGGTAAAATCCATAGCCTTTTTACAACTTCATCTCAAAAGTGTCATCTTGTCACTTTGACCATATTCTTGTCCATAGAAGCATTTCAGTAAGTCCAGTTCACATTCAGGGAGCTAAGGTGGCGGGATTATACAAGGATATGAAGACAGAAACCACTGGGTGCTATCTTGGTCGATGTTACTAGGGACAGTCAAGACAATTTGAACGTGAATTTGATACTAAGTAATTTTATGGACTTATTGTTAATATTCTGAGGTATCAATGATAAGATTATATAAGAGAATATATATTAGAAGATACAGGCTTGAGTATTTAGGTGCAAAGTACTGTGGTATCTGTAACTTATTTTCTAACTATATACACACATATACACTTAAAAACATGCATACACATGTACATGTAACTACATATATAAATGGAAAAACTGATAAAGTAATAACAGTGATTGAATCTAGGTTGTGAGTATATAGGTGTTGATTATCCTATTCTTTCAACTTTTCAGTTTGTTATGAAATTTTTTGTAATAAAATATTGGGTAGTGTGATGTGTTAAGGCCGCTTTACTTCTGTCTTGTTCCAGCAAATCCCAGTAAGTGAATTGCATAGAGCCACACAAACTTCTCGAACTTGTAATGACCGTTGGCGATATCATAGTGAAAACACCGCACAGGGTGGATAAACACAGCTTGTCCCATGTCCACATCTATTGCTGTACTACCTTTTATGTTCTTTAATACCTGTGGTCATATGGGGACCACTTAGGGAAAGGGTGAAAGGACATCCTGGGAGAGTTGGGGTCTAAGGATGTTAACTGCAATGGATTTGATGGCTTTTATTATATCCAGTTAAACTGTCATTTTGTATTCTTTTTCTATGTCCTTCAGGATTTTTGCAAGTTGCCATGCTTTTACAATGTAACTTCTCTCTAAATCTGTTTCTTCACCCCTTTAATCCCTCACGTTATATTCTGATACAGTTTGATAGAGAGTTGTAAGTGTGATCTGCATCTACTGGTCAGCTATGTCTTCCCTAGAGCTGCTTTGGGAGCCGTCTGACAATTTTCCAGAACACATACTTGTCTGAGTGGTTAGAGAGACTATGCTGTCTTTCACCACATACAATGCACTATCTTTAAATTTTATCCTAGGCCAGAGGTACCCATTCATTAATATCAGGAATTTGGCTAATTTATTCTTTCTAATCCTCTTGCAATATAAGTGTGATCTCCACAGTGTAATCATTTATTAAATTGCTTTTAAAGTGATCTTTAAAAAGCTGTTTGCAATATCATTCAGCACTACCAACCATGACAGCATATCCCCAGGAATAATTACTAAATCTGTGTAAAGTTTTTCTGATCTCTCCTCCTTATTTTAACTAATTTTATTAGCTACCCTATATAGCATCCAAAACCATTATTTTTTAAAAATATATTTTATAGATTATGCTATTACAGTTGTCCCATTTTCCCCCTTTCTTCCCCTCCGCCCCCCATACCCCCACATTCCCCACCCTTTAGTTTTTGTCCATGGGTCATACACATAAATTCTTTGTCTTCTACATTTCCTATACTATTCTTAACCTCCCCCTGTCTGTTTTCTACCTCCCATTTATGCTACTTCTTCTCTGCCACTTCCCCCCTCCCCCTACCACTCCCCTGTTGATATCCCTCCATACTTTATATAAATCCCTTTAACATTTCATACAGTAAAGGCTGGGTGATGATGGACTCCTTGAACTTGACCTTATCTGAGAAGCACTTTATCTGCCCTTCCATTCTAAATGAGAGTTTAGCTGGATAGAGTATTCTTGGATGTAGGTCCTTGCCTTTCATGACTTGGAATACTTCTCTCCAGCCCCTTCTTGCCTGCAAGGTCTCTTTTGAGAAATCCACTGACAGTCTTATGGGAATTCCTTTGTAGGTAAC
>PVJI01015747.1:0-40184 GCA_004026765.1 Micronycteris hirsuta
GATTATCAATTTTGAGAGAGTTTCCCGGGCTGTAAAGTTTGGGGAAGTAATTTTCATAGATGTCAGTGAGGACACCATGTTTCTATGGCCTTGGAATACAGGCCTCTGGAATTCAAAGTCAATGTTCTTTGGTCCTGTCATCCTCCTGCCTCTCTGTGACATACAGAAAGGAATCAGTCATTACTGGTGTGGAGAGGGCTAATGCAAATGGTAATGATATGTTACTTATTTCCACTAATCTTCATAGAGTTAAGTACTGTTCATTTTTTACATTAGTAAGTGGCCAAATCCCAAATTGAATGTTACAGGGAAAGTACAGCTTCATTCAAACAGCTTCATTTTTGTTACGGCATCTTCCTCCGTAGAAGCCTGTCCTCTTCCACCATCTCCTGGCTGCACTCACCTGTCTCAGCCTCCACAGGTGCCTGGGTCTCAGTCACAGAGATTCTGAGGTGAGGTCTGGGCATCAGGAGCTTAGGGCTTCTCAGGAGTTTCCAGTATGCAGCCAAGCTTGAGAACCCCTGCCAGAATTACTATTATTTTTTTAAGCAAATATTTATTAAGAGTCTACCAAATAATGAGCACTGTGCTAGGTGCTGGAGATAAAGCAATGACAAAACAAAGAAGCCAACAAATAAGGAGAAAAATCAAAATAAATTCAGCTTTTAATATCTTAAGCTTACCATCTGGATAGATTTCAGGGAACCAAAATTGTGTTTTTATATCCAACGAAAATAGAAATAAAAGTATCATGTTGAAAAGAATGGTATATGTCACAGGAATGGGAATTACAAAATGACAGATGAAGGAAAACTTATGCTTTGTGGGTCAAGGAACTCTCCCGGGAGGAGCTAAGATTTCCTCTGGGCTCCTAAGGAGATTAGAAGTGTGGGTAGGTGAGAGAATGTGGAGTGGGGATTTCAAAAGAGATAAATGATCCAAAAAAGGGAACAGCACAAACAACATGACTTGGGTGTGCATTGCTTGAAGGTGGGTAAAGACATTTACCTGGATTCCCTGATTTGTTAGGATGTCTACATGTTGACCTTTAGGCCACAGGACAGACCTTGTTTAAATTGCTTGTTAAGGAATTTCTATTCAACTTGACTGCTTTAATGGCTACTGCTTGTTTTATTAATCATGGTTGAATGTTTTACAATTTGGAGTAGCATACTCCATTTGGTAAAGTTTTTCATAAATTGAATAGGTAGTCCTATTGCCTAGTGGATGTTTTCTAAATATTAATAGAATGGAACAAATTAAGCTAGCAAAATTAAGTTGCTTTTCTTCCTTTTGCAGGACAATTTGGAGAGAGATCACACCGATTACAAATTAAACCATTGCCTGGACTGGTGTGGCTCAGTGGATTGAGTGACGGCCTTCGCTGGAATCAAAGGGTTGCTGGTTCAATTTCCAGTCAGGGCACATGCCTGGGTTACAGGCCAGATCCCCAGTAGGGGCAGCGTGAGAAGCAACCACACATTGATTTTGCTCCCCCTCTCTTTCTCCCTCCCTTCCCCTCTGTGTAAAATAAATAAATAAAATCTTTTTTAAAAAGTACAATTAAAAAATTAAAACATTGACTTTAAATTTAGAGATGTGTTAGTATGTGTGATCTAATATATCATTATATTCTCTACTCTGGTTTCTCTTCAGATCGTATAAATCTTTCGCCTTTTACTAATATATCATTATATTCTTTAGATTTAGTATAGGAACAGAAATTTCTGGTAGGTACTTTAGACAGGATGAGATTTAATACAGGAAATTAAGTGCTTATAAAATTATTCAAATTCCTGTAGAAGCAATCAGGAGCCGTTGCTGTGGCTGTGATCTGGAAGTCAGAATATTGCTGCTTTCCTGCAGCCATCACTGCTTCTCCCATGACACAAACAGGTGACAACAAGTGGAGTCTGGAGTTCAGACACTGCTTGTAGCCTCTGAAGTATCCCTCCACCTCCACTTTCTTTCCAAGTATCACATAAGCTTATTGTACTTTCAGAACCTATGTTTCATCCATGTTCCTAGAGCTAAGGGAATCAAGGAAATGTAGGTTTTAGTCTTCTATACTTGTGATTTAGGGTGGAATAGAAGGGGGTGGTTACTATTACTAAGCACCAGTTGACAACAATTAACCCAACTATCATATTTATTTTTCTGGTTCTCTCGTATCTCCTCTCTCTTCCCTTATGGCAGTTAAAGAGAAATATTTTTATACAGAAATGCAATAGAAAAATATATTAAAGACATTATTATTGTTACTTTAAATATGAGAATTCTTGTATTCATATCCAATTACATTCTCACATAAACCAGTATTAAAGTAATAACCATTCCACAGTACTCAGGGAAATAATATTTGATATTAGATAGTCTGCTTCCTGCACACCCTGAACTTACATATTGCCTCAGCTGTGCTCCTCGCACATTTTTGCTGCATCTTCTCCAAACAATATTAAATAAACAATTAATGAAATATAGGCACATGGTGGGACAAATGTAGGTTTACCATTGTTCATATGTAAAATAATGCAATGATTAGTAAGTAATAATATAAGAATAAACTGCATTGCACATACAATGGTAAACCTATACTTGCCCCACCTTGTATTCAACCGAAGATCCAGTTGTAAGGTGTTAAAGAGGATTCACAGTGAATTCTACTTAATAAAATTGTTTGTCAGATCATTCTGTCCTCCCATCAAAGATCTTCTTCTCAGCCTACTACTCTCCTTCAAAACCTAAGAAATTCTCTTTATTGTGTCAAGAAATGTAGCTAACACCCCCTGCTTACCTACCTATACCACTCAGAAAAAAAAAAATCTCTGAATATTAATGGAACTATCACAATCAATTATTCTTCAAGCATGGCCTCTTGCCAGGAACAAGGACAAATAATGGGGAGAGGTTTCTTTTTACCTTGCACCTGAAATGGCTTTACAAAGTTTGCACTCAACAAAACAGTGTATTCTTACAGTGAAATTGTGTTCTGAGACTACATGTTTTATTTCTTTTATTACAGTCGTTATAAGACTTCTTTTTTCCTAGAAGATGGGTCTGAAAGTCAACATTTTAGGGAAATGATCACAAACTATAATTAATAGTACACTGGATATAATAATTATATGGAATAAAGCTCTTTAAAGTAAACTTTAATTATTTCACTTAGCATAATGATCTTCAGTTCCATCCATGCTGTTATGAAGGGTAGGAGCTGATTCTTTCTTTCTGCTGCGTAGTATTCCATTGTATAAGTGTACCATGGCTTTTTGTTTTATTGTTGTTCAAGTAAAGTTGTCTCCATTTTCACCCCACCATGCCCCACCAGCCCACCCATCCCTGCTTCCCACCCACAAACATGCCCCATTTGGCTTTGTCCATGTGTCCTTTATACATATTCTTTGATGATCCTTCCCTATTATACCCTATTACCCCTTTCATCCCCCCTCTCTGGTTACTGTCAGTTTGTTCTTTCTTTCAATGTCTGGTTGTCTTTTGCTTGCTTCTTGTTTTCCTTGATTAGGTTCCACTTATAGGTGAGATCATATAGTATTTCTTTCACCATCTAGCTTATTTCACTTAGCATAATGCTCTCCTGTTCCATCCATGCTGTCACAAAGGGTAGGAGTTCCTTCTTTCTTTCTGTTGCATAGCATTCCATTGTGGAAATGTACCATAGTTTTTTGATCCACTCATTTACTGATGGGCACTTAGGATGCTTCCAGCACTTGGCTATTGTAAATTGTGCTGCTATGAACATTGGGGTGCATAGGTTCTTTTGGATTGTTGTTTCAGCATTTTTAGTGTATAATCCCAGCAATGGAATTGCTGGGTCAAAAGGCAGTTCCAATTTTAGTTTTTTGAGGAAATTCCATACTGTTTTACATAGTGGCTGCACCAGTCTACATTCCCACCAACAGGGTACTAGGGTTCACTATTCTCCACAACCTTGCCAGCACTTGTTTTTTGTTGATTTATTTATAATGGCCATTCTGACTGGTGTGAAGTGGTATCTCACTATGGTTTTAATTTGCATCTCAATGATGAATAGTGATGCTGAGCATCCTTTCACATACCTATGGGACTTATATATGTCCTCCTATGAGAAGTGTTTGTTCTGGTCCTCTGCACAGTTTTTAATTGGATTGTTTGTCTTCCTGATGTGGAATCCTGTGAGTTCTTTATATATTTTGGAGATCAAACCATTGTGTGATGTATCAATGGCAAAGATATTTTCCCAGACAGTTGGTTCCCTTTTCATTTTGCTGATGTTTCCTTTAGCAGTAAAGAACCTTTTTATTTTGATGAAGTCTCGTTATTTTTATTCTTTCCTGTATGTCCCTTGCTCTAGGGGATATATCAGTGAAAATATTGTTGCATGGGATATCTGAGATTTCCCGCCTTGTTTTCCTCTAGGACTTTTATGGTGTCATAATTTATATTTAAGTCATTTACCCATCTTGGGTTTATTTTTGTGTATGGTGTAAGCTGGTGGTTGAGTTTCTTTTTTTTGCATGTAGCTGTCCAGATGGGAGCAACACAATTTGCTGAAGAGGCTATCTTTTCTACATTTTATGCTTCTGTCCTCTTTGTTGAATATCAATTAACCATAGAGACTTGGGTTTATTTCTGGGCTCTCTATTCTCTTCCATTGGTCTATCTGTCTGTTTTTATGTCAGTACCAGGCTGTTTTGATTACAGTGGCCTTGTAATATAGTTTGATATCAGGTATTGTGATCCCTCTGACTTTGTTCCTCTTTCTCAACATTGCTGCAGCTATTCGGGGTCATTTATAGTTCAATATAAATATTTGAAATGTTTGTTTTATATCTTTGAAATATGTCATTGGTATTTTAATAAGGATTGCATTGAATCTATAAATTGTTTTGCATAATATGGACATTTTGATGTTAATTCTTCCAACCCATGAACATGGTACATGCTTCCATTTATTTGTATTTTCCTTAGTTTCTTTCTTCAGTATTCTGTAGTTTTCTGAGAACAGTTCTTTTACATGCTTGGTTAGGTTTATTCTTAGGTACTTTATTTTTCTTTTTGTATAGCAACTGGTATTTTTTTCTTAATTTATGTTTCTCATATTTCATTCTTGGTATATAAAAATGCCTTTGATTTCTGAGTATTGACATTTTATCCTGTTGTTTTGCCAAATTCACTTATTAGGAGGAATAGATTTCTGGTGGAGTCTATAGGATTTTCTTTGTACACTATCATGTTATCTGCAAACAATGACAGTTTTGCTTCCTCCTTTCTGATTTGGATGCCCTTTATTTCCTTTTCTTGTCTCATTGTTGTTTCTAGAATGTCCCATACTATGTTGAATAGAAATGGTGAAAGCAGATACCCTTGTCTTGCTCCTGATCTTAGAAGGAAAGCTTTCAGTTTTTGCTCATTGAGTATGATGTTGGATGTAATTTGTCATATATGGCTTTTATTATGTTGAGGTATGCTGCTTCTACACCCACTTTGCTGGGTGTTTTTATAATAAATGCGTGGTGTACCTTATCAAATGCTTTTCCCACATCTATTGCTATGATCGTGTGTTTTTTTTTGTCTTTGCTTTTGTTTATGTTATGTATTACATTTATTGATATGTGAATATTGTACCATCCTTGCATTCCTGGGATGAATGTCACTTGATCATGATGTATAATCTTTTTAATGTATTGCTGGATGCAGTTTGCCAATATTTCATTGAGGATTTTAGCTTCTATGTTCATCAGCTATATTGGCCTGTAGTTTTCTTTCTTTGTTGTGTTTCTTTGTTGTGTTACCTGGTTTTGAGATTAGGATGATGCTAACCTCATGAAAGTAGTCTGGGAGTCTTCCTCCTTCATAGAATTTTTGGAATAGTCTGAAAGATAGAGGTTAGCTCTTCCTTAAATGCTCTGCGTAATTCTCCCATGAAGCCGTCTGTCCAGGGCTTTTGTGTGCCAGAAGTTTTTTGATTACTGCTTCAATTTCACTAGCTGTTATTGTTCTGTTCAGGCTTTCTGCTTCTTCTTAATTCAGTTTTCGAAGACTATTTTTCTAGAATTTGTTCATTTCACCCAGGTTTTCAAATTTCTTGGCATATAGTTGTTCATAGTAATTTCTTGCAATCCTTTGTATTTCTGCAGTATTAGTTGTAATTTCTCCATTTCCATTTCTGATTTTATTTATTTGGGTCTTCTCTTTTTTTTTTCCTTGATGAGTTTGCTTAAAGGCTTTTCAATTTTGTTTATCTTTTCAAAGAACCAGCTCATGGATTTATTGATCTCTTGAATTGTTCTTTTAGTCTCTATGCCATTTCATTCCACTCTGCTCTTGGTTATTTCCTTCCTTCTACTTGCTCTGGGCTTCATTTGTTGTTGTTCCTCCATTTCTTGTAGATGTAGGGTCAGTTGTTTATTCTAAATGTTTCTATCTTTTTTAGGTAGGCCTGTATTGCTATAGACTTCCCTCTCAGGACTGCATTCACTGCTTCCCATTAGTTTTGGACAGTTGTGTGTTTATTTTCATTTGTTTCCAGAAACGTTTTTATTTCTTTATTGACCTCATTATTAACATATTCATTGTTTAATAGCATGCTACTCAGTCTCCATGAACTTCAGTGTTTTGAGTTTTTTCATTAAGGTTTGTTTCTATTTTCAGGCCCATGTGGTCCAAGAAAATGCTTGATATGATTTCAATTTTCTTGGATTTGTTGAGGCTTGTTTTGTGTCTTATCATGTGGTCTATCTTTGAAAATGTTTCATGTGCATTTGAAAAGAATGTGTATGTTTCTTCTTTAGGATGAAAGGTTCTGTATATATCAGTTAGGTGCATTTGTACTAGTACTCTGTTCAGTGCCACAATATCCTTGTTGATATTTTATTTGGAAGATATATTCATTGTTGAGAGTGGGGTGTTAAAATGCCCTATTATAAGCGTGTTACTGTCTGTATCTTTCTTTTTTAATAATTTTTAAAATTATATTTTATTGATTATGCTATTACGGTTGTCCCATTGTCCCCCCTTTATTCTCCTCCACCCACACACCCCCATTCCCTGACCTTTAGTTTTTGTCCAAGGGTCATACACATAAGTTCTTTGGTTTCTACATTTCTTATAATATTCTTAACCTCCACCTGTCTGTTTTGTACCTACCGTTTATGCTACTTATTCTCTGTACTTTTTTCCTCCTCTCTCCCCCTACGACTCCCCTGTTGATATCCCTCCATGCCTTATATAAATCCCTTTGGCATTTCATATAATAAAGGCTGGGTGGTGATGAACTCCTTGAACTTGACCTTATCTGAGAAGCACTTTATCTGCCCTCCCATTCTAAATGAAAGTTTAGCTGGATAGAGTATTCTTGGATGTAGGTCCTTGCCTTTCATGACTCGGTATACTTCTCACCAGCCACTTCTTGCCTGAAAGGTCTCTTTTGAGAAATCAGCTGACGGTCTTATGGGAATTCCTTTGTAGGTAACTGTCTCCTTTTCTCTTGCTGCTTCTAAGATTCTCTCCTTATCTTTAATTTTGGCTAATGTAATTATGATGTGCCTTGGTGTGTTCCTCTTTGGGTCTAACTTCTTTGGGACTCTCTGAGCTTCCTGGACTTCCTGGAAGTCTATTTCCTTTGCCAGATTGGGGAAATTCTCCTTCATTATTTGTTCAAATAAGTTTTCAATCCCTTGGTCTTACTCTTCTCCTTCTGGCACCCCTATGACTTCGATGTTGGAATGTTTAAAGATGTCCTGGAGGTTCCAAAGCCTTTCCTCAGTTTTTTGAATTCTTGTTTCTTAATTCTTTTCTGGTTGGATGTTTTTTCTTTCTTCTGGTCCACTCCGTTGATTCGAGTCCAAGTTTCCTTCTCATCCCTATTGATAACCTGCACATTTCCCCTCATTTCCTTTAGTGTATCCTTCATTTGTTCAACTAATTGCAACCAATTTTCATCCAATTCTGTGAGCATTCTGCTTACCAGTGCTTTGAACTGTGCATCTGATAGGTTGGCTATCTCTTCATCACTTAGTTGTATTTTTTTCTAGAGCTTTGATATGTTCTTTCATTTGGACCATTTTTTCTCCTCTGTGCACCTGTTACTTTAAGGGGCGGAGCCTTAGGTGTTCACCAGGGTGGGGTAATCCACATCACTGTGTGTGACACTGCTTGTTGGGGTGAGGCCTGAGGGAACAATGGCACTTGCTCTACTCTCCGCACTTCCCTCGCTACCACAAGCAAGTTGGGCCCCTCTTTGCTGGCTGTGGGGTGGTTGGGTGGGTTTGCATAGTTCCAAGTCCCTGTGGGTCTCTCCAATGAACTCTCCTGTGAGGACAGGAGTTCCTCCCACTGCTGCCTCAACCCCCACAGGTGTTTTCAATCGGAGGTTTGAGACTTTATTTCCCTGTGATGATGGGTTTTTTGGTCTGCTCTGCTCCCCAGCTTTCTGTCCCTGTTTATCTGTGTGCAAATGAGAGTCCGCCTGGTCCACCAGTCTCGACCCTGTTGGGTCTGGGTCGGCCAGCCGTGGGTTTTGCTGAGTTTGCCAGCTGCGTTTTGGCCAAGCGTGCCCGCTGTGGGTCTCTTCGAGCAGCTGGAGCGTTGCTGGTATTGCTCCACAAACCGTCTTCTTGCCACGCACTCTCTGCCTGGCTCTTCCCTGCTTACTGGTCTGGTTGAACGTGTTTTCTTTAACTCCTTGGTTGTCGGAGTTCCACTCAGTTCGATTTTCTGTCAGATCTGGCTGTTTTCGTTTTTTAAATTGTTGTTTTTCCTCTTGGTTGTGCGAGGAGGCACAGTGTGTCTACCTACACCTCCATCTTGGCCAGAAGTCCTACTGTCTGTATCTTTCTTGAAGTCCTCCAAGATTCTTCTTATGTGTTTGGGTGCTCCTATGTTCAGTGCACATAAGTTTACAATATTTATTTCTTTGTGATGGATTCTTCCCTTGAGTATTATGAAGTGTCCTTCTGTGTCTCTTTTTATGGTCTTTGTTTTGAAGTCTATTTTTTATGTATGAGTATTGCTACCCCACCTTTTTTCCTTGTCCATATGCTTGGAATATTTTTTCATCCCTTCACTTTCAGTCTGTATAGGACTTTTGTTCTGAGATTGGTCTCTTATAGCAGGCATATTTTTAGGGTATGTTTTCTTATGCATTCAGCTACCTTATGTCTTTTCATTGGAACATTTAATCCATTATATTTAAGGTTATTATTGATAAGTGCTTGTTCATTGCCATTTTCCCCTTTGTATCTGTGTTCTTCTCTCTCTTATTCTTTTTCTTCATCTTCTTAAAGCAATCCCCTTAGTATATTTTGCAATGCTTGTTTGGGAGGTGTATTCCTTTATCTTTCTTTATCTAGGAAACTTCTTATTTCCCCTTCTATTTTAAACGAAAGCTTTGGTGGGTAGAGTAGTCTTGGTTGCAGGCCTTTGCTTTCATTACTTGGAATATTTCTTGCCATTTCCTTCTGGCTTATACTGTTTCTCTTAAGAGTAAGCTGCTAGTAGCCCTGGCTGGTATAGCTCAGTGGATTGAGCGTGGGCTGGGAACCAGAGGGTCCCGGTTCAATTCCCAGTCAGGGCACATGCCTGGGTTGTGGGCCAGGTCCCCAGTGAGGGCCATGTGAGAGGCAACCATACATTGCTGTTTCTCTCCCTCTCTTTCTCCCTCCCTTCCCCTCTCTCTAAAAATAAATTAAAAAAAAAAAAAAAAAGAGTAAGCTGCTAGCCTTATCGGGGCTCCCTTGTATGCTACTTTCCATTTCTCCCTTGCTGCCTTTAAGATTCTCTCTTTGTCTTTGAATTTTTCCATTTTAATTATGATGTGTCTTAGAGTGGGCCTCTTTGAGTTCATCTTGATTGAGACCCTCTGTGCTTCCTGGATTTGTGCGGCTTTTTCTCTCATCAAATTAGGGAAGTTTTCCATCATTACTTTTTCAAACAGGTCTTCTATCCCTTGCTCTTCTTCTCCTTCTGGGATCCCTATTATATGAATATTATTATATTTCATATTGTCCTGCAGTTCCCTTAACCCCTCTTTGTTCACTTTGAGTCTTCTCCTTTTCTTGCTCTTTCTGAAAGTTGTTTTTTCTACCTTGTCCTCCAGCTTGCTGATTCAGTTCTCTGCTTCAGCTACCCTGCTTTTGATTCCTTCTACTGTGTTCTTCAATTCAGAATTTGTATCTTCATTTCCTCCTGACTCATTGATACTTTCTATGTCCTTTTTGATGCTGACGTAGTTCTCAGTAAGCTCCTTGTAGTTTCTGTGTAGTTTTTTTAAAATTCTCACTGAACTTCCTTATAAGCATTGTTTTGAACTCAATATCTGAAGTTGACTTGCCTCTGTGTCATTTAGCTCTCTTTCTGAGGATTCCTCCTTTCCTTTCAATTGGGAGTTGTTCCTTGTCTTCCCATTTTTGGGGAGACTCTTCTTGTTTTCTTCTGCTTTTTAGACTGATCTATTTTGACTCCTTGTCTTTGTGCTTTGAACTTCTATGGTAGGATACCTGTGTGATTCAGTGGTACAGTCTCCTTGATACCCAGAGGTTGATGTTATGGGGATGCCCTTCATGCCATTTATGTTGGTTCTCTGGATATAATTGGATTTGATTGTTGTTGGGTCATTATTTGGTGATTCATTCCCTCCAGCTGTTTGAGTGTCACTCCACCAACAACAGTCTTATATGCTGTTGTGCAGGAGCTTCCAAAACAAAACCACAAAGCCCAGGAAATAAACTCAACTCCGCAAAAATAACTGCCCCCCCCCCACATTCCTACTATCAACACCAAATGAGTCATATTAATAATAGTGTAAAGAGATTAAGACTATTATAAAAAGAAGAGTGAATATGAGATGGCCTACTGAAAGAAAAATGATTTTGAGAGTGTAGAGGGAGGACCACTAATAAAAGTAGGAAATCAGAGCAATGAAAAGAAAGAAAGTAAAATTTACATCATAAATAAAAAAGGGAATGAAGAAGATGGAATGTAGTAAGAAGGGAAGTGTATAGTATTAGGCTTAAGCAGAATTTTTAATAAAATAAAATAAAGTGAGAGAAAGAAAGAAAAAGGGAAGAAAAGTGAATAAGTAATAAAAAATTGGAACCCAATTGGAGAGAAAGCTCCATCAGAGCACTATTAACAACAAATAAGCTAAAATTAATATAGGTGGGTGGGAATTAAGATGGAAAAAAGAAAGAAAAAAAAGCTTAAGAGATGTCTAGAGGAAAGGGAAGGGATTTTGAGATGACAGAAGGAAAAAGAATACCGAGAGTGAGGAACGAAAATCAGGTTAATTCAGGAAAAGTTAAAATCTGACACAGAAAGAAAAAGAAAAAAAGGCAGGGTGAAAGAGAAAAATAGGAAAGAAATAGGGTAGTAAGAAAAGGCAAAATTAAAATTTGAGACATAAAAAAGCCTGGGAGAGGGGAACAGTAAAATTTGAGATTTGAAATACAAAATTAGTTAACATCTAGTCATAAAATGGAAAAAAATGAAACAATGATTATCCTATCCAGAACCAATGAGCAAAGATTGCTAAAGAGGATGCCAGTATTTTGACAGAGGGAAAAGGAAGAATGTGAGATGCCCATTGAAAAGAAAATTGGTTTTGTGAGGCTGGATGGGGGAGAAAGAATAAGAGTGCAAAATGGAAACAAGTTGTAGCAAGAGAGAAGACAAAATTTAAAATGAAAATAATAAGAGGAAAGAAGAAGGTAAAATGGGGTAAGAGAAGGGAGCGCAAAATATGTGAATTAAATAAAGCATAGTATAAAATCTAGTGACTTAATATGCACAGATTTGAAGGACAAGAAATGAATGTTAAAAAGCTATGACAAAAATAAAATATCGCAAATCATGGAGAAGACCACAGTGGATTGTGTCTTGGTAGCATCTAGTATTCACCACTCTTTTTTCTTTCTGGATCCACCTTTGGCAATGTCAGATGGTGCCCCAGTCTGGACTCAGGCAACCTGTTTGAGACTACCAGGGATCTACTGTCTGTGGCTGACTCCCTCAGTTGTTAATCTAGTCACTCTGCACACAGCAACCAGGCTTAAGCACCACAGGGTGGGGTAGGGTCCTTCCTGGGGTTGGGAATATTGTTAGCCCTCAGGCTGCTGCTGCTCATAGGGGAGTGGACATCCTGAGCTTGATGGGGGCTTTAGTATGGGGTTAACTCAGCACCGGGATCCCAGCAGCTACTCTTTTAATTCTCTCCCCAAAGCCTCTGTCCCCAATATCTCCTCAATAATCTCTAGTCCCTTCTGCCCACCCCACCCCTTGCCAGAGCCCCGAGTAAGTGGCACAAAATGAAAATATGTGCATTGGCCCTTTAAATGGCTCTTTGTGTCTCCAGCCCTCAGTCTCTGACAGAGAGCAACCCTGCTGCTTTTCGCAGCTGGCTGTCATCTCAGTACTTTTTGGGCTCTGGAGCTCTATGCTGGAGATCCCAGCTTAGGGTTTAGACCCCAACTTCTTAGGGGGATCCAATCGTCCACTTAAACATCACCCTGGTGCTTCAGCTACCACCTGTGGGCGCCCAGCCAGCCCTCTCGTGTCCCTACTGCGCTCCTTACCAGTCACTTGTGCTGAAGCAGATTCCTCTGTCTGTCCGTGGTTATAAGGCTTCTCTATCATTATTGTTCAGTTGTTTGTTCTGGGTAATTTCCCCACAACTTAGTTGTAATTCCAGATGGGTCCTGGGATGAGGTTAGTGTAACTGCCACTCACTTCTCTGCCATCTTGAATCTCTCCTACTAGAAAACTCTTAATAACGGGTCTCGGTATATAAAACAAATGCTTTTCACAATAATTATTCATTCTTGCAGCATTTTATTCTGGCACTATCATTTTTTCCTTAAATATAGAATATCCCAGTGACAGTGTCTGGGTCTGGTGCTTTCTTTTTGAAGGGTTATTAATTTTGATTTACTTTCTTTGAATATGACTATTCAGTTCATCTATTTCTTCTTGTGTGAGTTTGCTAGGTTCTGCCTTTGAAGAAATTGGCCCATTTCATCCTCATTATCAAATGCATGGACTTTTAAATAATATTTCTTTATTTTCCTTTTAGTGTCCATGGGATTAATAGTAATTGTACCTCTTTCTTTTCTGACAGTAGTAACTTATGTCTTCTCTCCTTGGGTAACCTGGCTAGAGGTTTATCAGTTTTACTAATTTCTTTAAAGCACCAGTTTTTGGTTTTGCTGATTTTCTCTATTAATTTCCTATTATCAATTTCATTGATTTCTGTTCCATTTTTTACAATTTCTTATCTTCTCTTTGCTTTTACTTTATACTGTACTGCTTTTCCTAACTTCTTCAGGTGGAAGTTTAGATTATTAAATTTAGATCTTCTTTGCTAACATGTGCATTTAATGCAATAAACTTCCCCTAAGCACTGCTTTCGTTGCAGCCTACATTTGATAACTTTCATTTTCATCTAAAATATTTTAAAATATTTTCAAAGGATTTTTTTTCTTTTGAGCCATATGTCATTTTACAATGTGTTGTTTATTCTTTAAATATTTTGGGATCTTAAAGCTATCTTGTTAAATTTTTAGTAATTCCATTGTGGTCTGAGAACGTAGTTTATATGATTTCTATCCCTTTAAACTTGTTTAGGTCTGTTTTATGACCCAGAATGTGGTCTATTTTGATGAATATTCCATGTGATCTTGAGAAGAATGTATATTCTGCTGTTATTGGGTGAAATATTCTATAAATGCCAGTTAGAACTAATTAATTGACAATACTGTTCATTTTAACATCCTCACTGATTTTCTTCCTGCTGAACTTGTCAACTACTGATAGAAGGGAGTCTGTTCTTCCTCTTATGACACCAGCCACCCTGCTTCAGCATGACCTCACCTGAACTGATCCCATCTGTAATGATCCTATTTCCAAACCAGGTCACATTCTGAGGATCTGGGGTGAGGACTTCAACATAGCTTTCTATTTTGAATGGGGGTGGGGGTTACAATTCAACCCACAACAGCATCATTCACAAGCCATCCTCACCTAGTGGGTGGTGGGCCATGGAGACTGGTGTGTAAAAGCAGAGGCCTAGCTCCAGAGAGAACAGTTTCAGATCCAAGCCTTCTTACCAGCCATAAGACCCTGGGCTGATACCTAACCTCTTCCTCTGCCAAAGTGGGGACAAACATGACTACCAACCAGGTCATTACAAAAATGAAACCACCTGTAAATTGTCCAACGTTGTGCACATTGCAAGGTCCATAGGTGTTTAAAGGAACTGTACCGAGCAGCCTAGTGGGGATGAGTGAATGATCAGCTGTTGGATAGAGACTCCACTGTACTGTGAGGACACATCTGCTGAGCCAGCATTCATAGTGATGACCACCCAAAATCCCTGTAATGAGAAGGGTGAATTTGAAATCTACCATCTCGTCAAAGGAACTACTTTTCTTTGATCCCTTTCCCCTCCATGGAGGAAGTTACACTTCATGGCTGAGTGGACTGTGATGAGGCAAAGGTCTGGGGTGGGAAGTCAGCAGTGCCTTCCAGGCTGAGGGGCTGAACCACAGAGCCCCTCAGACTCCATGTCAGTGTGGCTGGAGTGTGGAGTGAGGAGAGTGAGGAGCGAGGCTGCTGCAGAAGCCCTACCTGCCTGTTGAGGAGTGTGGACCTTGCTGAGTGAACACACAAAGACTCTAAAAGGTCTCTGGTAAAGGAACAGAGGAGCAAGACTAGAGGCCGACCCACTAGAAACTGCAGTGATCACTGCAGGGAACCCTGCAAGAGGTGGCTTGTAGTGGTTCTGACCTATGGTGGTGGTAGTGGGGTGAGATCCAGCAAATGATATTGGCAGGACTTGTCCAATGCTGGATGCCCTGAGGGGCCAGCTGCTCTGTCGTGAGAGGGAGGATTTGTGGCATGGAATCATCCCTGGCACAGTCCTCTGCCCCAACAGCAGCCCCCCACTCTTCCTGGTAGGTGATACATGGTGGGACAATGTTTCATGAGGAAATGCCCCTGACTTCTGGATAGTGGCAGAAGGAAGTGGATTCCAGCAGCACAGTGACAGATCTGGTCCCTGTAGGAGGATATGGGGCATCATATCATTATCTGTTTGAGTATCTACTTCTGTCACCAGGCAATCAGTGCCTGTGGCTGAAACAATGTCTTTATTCACTGCCCAGGACATTACACACTTCAGTTCTTAAACTCAGACGTGATGGGCCCATGGCTTCTTCATTTTTTCCAGGGTTTAATTTTTGTTTTGAGGACACTTAGTTTTGGTTAACTCAGGATCTTTTCCACTTTCCCCAGGAACACACAAGTGTGGCAGGTAGGGCTTTGTAGAGAGGGGGCAGGGTCAGCCTCAGGCTTCAGGGACTTCTTTGGTCCACTCCAATCAACATGTGACATCTGTGAGAAACCCTAGCCTGTCAGGGCCTGGGCCATCAGTTCTGTAGGCTGTGCTCACCCATCCACAGTCCTCTCTGCTTGGATACTGACCTGTTTCCTCCCCACTCTCAGGCTCAGGGATCATTCAGTGTTTGCTAATAAACCAACTCCCTGCCCCCATCCCCAGGACTGAAAGGATGAGGTCTTTCATGGTTTCCCACCACCATGAGGTGTGCAGGGGCCAGCCCAGAGCTCCCATAGCAGGCTGGGCCACTGGGATCTCTGGGGAGCTCAGCACATGTCTCCACCCTCCACCTGGGCAGGGGAAGCAGCCTGGCCCTTCTGGCTTTCTGGTGGCCATGTACTGCCTGGGACTCCATCATAGTCTACCCATGGCTCTGTCACTGCAGGGCTGTGAGAGACTGGCACAGGCCCCTTCTCAATGACCCGCCAGTGTCTTGGGGTGTCTGCAAGGGAACCATTGTAATGAGGGCACATGGATAGGGGAGGACAGGACAGTGAGGAGCTAGTGGAGTAATGGATGGGTCCCCAGGGCCCTAAGAGGGGCTGGGATGGAGCATTGGGGCCAATGTTTGTAGTGGCTTGAGAAGAAACTGACATGAGGGAGGAGCTGTGACCGGACAGCAACCATTGGTGACTTGATGGGGTTCAGGCTTTCTGGGGCATTTGCCTGGGTACAAAGCAGTACCTGGTTAGTCCACTAAGACTCCAGACCCCCAGGTCCCTTAACCCCAGTTGTCAGGTTCATGGAGTCCTAGGAAAAGTCACTCAGTCACATGTGGGAGGGTATGGGTTTGCTCCTTTCCTTGTCAGGTTTCCTGAGTCTGGGGTCCAGTGCTAGGAAATTTCCACCATTGTTCTGGGAAGTCTCCTCAAGGTCTATCCTGAGATCCAGAGAGCAGGGGATGTTACTGTGTACAAGTGATGAGTGACCACACAGAGGGGTTTCCTCCCTGACTGTGGTCACCGGTCCTTTTCCTGGGCTGGGGCAGGGAGCCAGGGAGGACCGAGGTGGGTGTGGGACCCATGCCTGGCTCACTATGTCCTAGCACACAGCCCTGGGAGGACTCAGCTCTCCTGACTCTTGCTTCTGGAGCAACACTCACTACTGCCCCTGTTGGCCCAGCATCCCTTCTCCAGGGATGCTCCCTGTTCATTCCAGGAGATTTCTGAGCCCAGATCTCTTCCGGGCACCCAAGCTCAGGGACTGACTGAGCCCCTTGATCCTCCTGTGGAGGGGCTCCTGAGAGAGGGTAGATGTGCCCAGGAAGGAGGGGCCACTCCAGGCAGCTTCCGTGGGCAGCAAGCGGCCGGGATACAGCCCCAGTCCAGGTGACTCAGGCTGTGGGAAGGCCGTGCTCCAGCTCTGGCTCTGGCCCAGGCAGTGCCTTCGACAGTCTCCATCTAGACCTCGGTTTGCTGATCCCTACAGGGCACACAGCTGTGCTGCAGGTGGGCCCTCCAGGTCACTCTCCAGAATTCTCTGCTCTGATGTCACAAAGACACACCCTGAGGGAACAGAGGCAGACAACTGAGATTCTAGAACCCCATGTTTGGGTCAGACTCTCATTTTCTGCTTTGGCAGCGATGAAGAAGAAACGTGTCTCTTTTGCTCCTCTTCCCAGACCACACTATCCTACTCTTCCCTCTTCCTCTTCTCTCTCATGGGTTTCCCACTCTCCCTGTCCTCCACAGGCCCCCCCTTCTGGGTCTTGGCCTGTCCCTCCCCCTACCCCTGTACCTCGTCAAACCAATATCCCCACTTTCAACAGCGGGGCTGCTCCTCTCCTGCCAGCCCGCAAGGCCAGCAGCCTCCGCAGATCCTTTGGGGCCTACTGCACCCCCTGCCCTGTCAATGCCTCTTCCTCTACTTCCATCCCCCTTGCCCAAGTGGTCTCCCACACTGCTAGTCAGTGTCCCCTCCTCCCAAATCCCCCTCCTGGTCGTTTTCTGGGCTCTGGCCCTCTGGGCAGAGGGTTCTCTGGTCTTTCCCCACTTCATGCCGGGTCACCACATCCTACCATCTCCCCTGCCTTGGGCCATCCTGCAAACTGTCCCAGGGGTCAGGAGTCCCAGCCAAAAGGGACCACTCAAAGATTCAGATGTCAGACACCTGCTGTGCTCAGGGAGCAGAATACAGTGGGAAGTGGCCACAGGTAATCCTGGTGGGACCCCCAGAAATCCAGGAAGCTCCCCACCTTCTGCTGTCTCCACAGCGAGTTCTCAGGCATGTGGGTGTCTAGCCTATGTAACTGGGTGGGTGCCCCTCCTGGGCATTGGTGAAGGAGCAATGGTGCCCTTTGCCTGGTATATTCTCCACTCCCCAAACCAGCCTTCCTGGGAGAGAGTGACTAGGGGTCCCTCTGGCAGAACAAGGACTGTCTGGGTTGGGGGTGAGGGTCTGGGGAAGTGGGAAGAGAGGTGAAGTCCTGCTGTAAAGTATTGGGGCCTGGGTGCTGGGGGAGGTCGGGGATCCGCTGGGGCAAAGCACTCTCTTCACTATGGTCCTGGGCACTCAGAGGGCAGTTGCTGAGCTCTGCAGTTGAGTCGGCCCTCAGTATCGCTGGGTCAGGGCCGTGTTCCTGCAGTCTTCCTGTGGGCAGCCATAGGTCTCTGGGGTGTGGGAGAAAGTTTCACCAGGGTGTGAATGCTGTCTGGAGGGGCCCCTCTGAGGCCTCGGGGGATACCCCTAAACCATCTTTCATTACCTTCCCCGCAGGGCCCAGGACAGCCAGGGCTACTCTCATTTCCCGTCTCTGGCACGAGCAAGGACAGCCCTGACTGGCCGGACATTGGGGAACTCACGTTCTAACTCTTCTGTCAGCACAGCTGATTCAATCGGCTTGCGAGTGGACGGCCAGAAATTGGCATATTTCTCCCGAGCCCCTAGGAAGGTGAGTCTTAGGAGTGCTGACTAAGTGTGGGGTGGGGGGACCCCTGGAAACTCAGAAAGCACACAGGCTACCTGCCCCTCAAAGGGGGCCCACCTGGGCTGGCTGTCCTGACCACAGCCTGCTGTGCTTTCTTTTGGCCCCTGTAGTCTCCTCAGTTTTGATCATCACGTCTGGGCCCCGTGAAGTCATGTGATGAAGACACAGCATGCAACTGGCGCACCCTCACCAGGAAGCATAGCATTTGCAGGCCAGGGGAGCTGGACACTTCATGCCTCCGGCCTCCCATTTGAGAAAGATTGTCAAGCAAATGCAGCCTGCCAAGACGCCAACCTTAAGCTCGGCTTTGTAATGCCAAGAGCAGGTGGGGAGCCAGGTAGAGCTTGACGACCTCCTCCACAGGACCCTTCCTGAGGGTTAGCCCCCTTCCCCTCTCTGTACATCTGCGGTGGGGGTAGGTCCCACCCTGAGTGGAGCTTCTGTGGGGTCCTTGTTCAGGTACAGTCCAAAAGCCAAAAAAGAACCCACTGCTGGAGGCTCCAGTGTCCCCAGGCCCATCATGGTAGTACTTGAGGGTGGGAGGACTGGCTGGCTCTGGGGCTGCCTCCCGGCTGCAGCCTGTGTGCTGTTGAGTCAGGGGAAGAGTCATGGCTTGATCCTGCTTCCAGAAGAATGACCACTTCTCCTACTCCTGCACCTGACCCCCAAATTCCTCCTGTCCATTTTCTACTCAACACACACAGCAGTCCTCCAAATCAGATATGGGTCACCTTGGTCCTTGTGAGACCACACACTGCTCTGCACACCTGGTCCCTCCCCATTCTTGAGTGGATAAATGGACAGAATTGGGGTTGAATGTATAACTCCGTGGGACAGGACGCTTGTTCCCTAGAGCTCCTCAGCCCCTAGCCCAGGTCAAAGGAAAGGCAGGGTTCTCAGAGGCTCATCCCAGGTCCCAGAGCTACAGGGCAATGAAAAAACCTGGGGAAGAAGCTTGTGTGGAGGGGTCATAGTCTGCTAATCCCCTTGCAAACTTGCCCTCTCAAGAGATGCATCCGACCTCCAAGTAGCGAGGTGGGAAACATGCAGTAGCCAGTTTTCCTTCCCAAGTGTCCATGTGGGCAACATTTTATGGACTCTCAGAAAGACCAGGCCCTTCTGCCAACAATGGAAGCTGTTGTTTAATGGAGACCCAGAAGAGCTGCAGCTGGAGTCAACATTCCCATAAACTTGTGATTGGACTTGGAGCCTTTATTTCTCCCCACCCAGAAGGATGTCCTGCAATTCCCTGAGGGAAATGAAAAGGAGGCAAGGTCATGAGACCTCATGGAGAGCTCCAGGCTGCCCCAGGGCTGGGGAGGGAGGGTGGCGGTGCCAGGGCCCAGAGCCCCTTGGAGCCCTGTTCCTAGGGGTCCCAGAGACTTCCGTTTGCCCAGAGCTGGTAGAATGGAGCCTGAAGAGGGCCAGCAATCTCCCCTGACTGTCCTCCTCACTCCAGGCTCCCAGCACCAGTCAGTCTCCCCTCGTCTTTCCTACAAGTGATGGAAAACAGTTGTTAAAACCATTTCACAGAAGCACGGGCAGAGGCCAGGGGATATGGGGCTGGCTCCATCATTTTTTGCAACCTGGTTACAGAAAGATAATTTTGATTGCTGTTCTTAATGTGTTTTATAATGATTAAATGGAGTTAAATGGTCTTTTGTAAAGAAAATTGATTCCATCTGAAGCCCATCCTGACAGCTTCACTTCCTCAAGCAGCAGCTCAGAAGGCCCTGGCCTGAGCTTTGCATGACCCATGCGATCATCACTATGAGGATGACTAACGAAATTTTGGAGCACTCACACATCTTTTGCTCCTTGGTGCATTTTCTCTATTCTATTTTTGGTGATCCAAAAGCATCTGTGCTGCATAGTGTTCAGATTTTGAGAAATTAGCATTAACGTTCTTCCAGATGAGACTTGTGTCATGTGATTGTTCTTTCTGAATGAGCCAGGGCAGGACTTTTTTCAATGGCTCCATTTTTACCCAGAATCCACACAACGGGTAGTTGCTAATTATTATATACTCTATTTTTATGGAATGTTAAGTCACAAGGCCCAAACTAGAACCAGAGCCATCTTATTCAAGGAAACCTATTTCAAACTTCATTAAATTTGTGTTTAATTTGCTAACACATGTTTTAAAATCTATCAATAAACTTAGGAGACTAGGGAGGCAAAAGGAAGACTGGGGCAACATTTTTTGGCAAAGGAGATCTAGCTCACTTCTGACTCAAGAATTGCCACTACCAATCCTTTACATGGAAGCTAAGAGGAATCATCATAAATATTGTCTCCTTGCCACATAGCCTCCAGCCAGACCACCAATAAGCCTCTGATATTCACCAACACTTCTCTTTTGTGTGTTTGATTATAACCATCCTGGTGTGTTGGAAGTGGTCAAAGTATACCCTTTTGGTCACAAGCCTGAGATGTCCTGTCATCTGCTCTGATGTTGCCCTTTGGTCTGATGAGGCCACCTAAAGCTTCCATTCTCCTGTAAATCAGGTGAGCCTGTGCTATCTTTATAGCTAAGTTGGTGATCCAGGGACTCACAGCTATAGGAGAGGAATCCTGGTGTACGTGAATTATGAGGTGAGCTGAATGTTTGCAAAATGAATGAACAAACAAAGAAAAAACAAAAATACCTTAAAGAAAGCAAACTTTTGAGCATATAGCCCTCTCACAATGTACTTGGGAGTACATAAAAACAAAAGTGATATTAAGTTGAGGGAGGGGTGTGAAATACTTGAGACAGGAGACCTTTACAACTTACTAAAGCTACACTACGTGTGTGGTGAGGGTGACCTGGCCCAGGCCTGGGGCATCCAGGCCTCCTGAAAACACCACATCAGTGGGGGAATCACCCTTCCCAGACCAGTGCCACCACGGGAAATTTTCAGCCAAGACCTGTTGTTTAGGGTCTTAGCAGGATAAGGACCAAACTTGGGGCTGGGGACCCCAGTGTCATAGCCCGAGAGCAGCGAGGGTGAGAATGACCACTCCCTGTACGTGAAAGATACTCAGAGGAACAATGGCCAAGAATCAAACCAGATTCTTTCTCCATCCCTTGACTTCAAGCCCCTCTCATCCCCAATAAATTCCCAGAAAAACCAAGGCACTGACCACGGAGTTTATGTGGGGAGGTCTAAGGTAATTTTCCTTATGGCTGGTGGATGATTTTAGTTATGGTTAGTTTTCAGGCTTGGCAGCCGAGCAGAGGTCAGTAGCATTCATTCAATAATCTAGGTTTTCTTTCCTGTTAGCCTCATGCTATGTAAAGCACAACCAAAGTTTGGAAGTGGAGAATTCCACCTGGGGGATCAGGGAAGACCCAACACATGAGGGGGCATTTTAGAGGGACTTACCTTAAAGGATGGGTGGCGTTGAGATGGAGGAGGACGGGGCAGGGAGGTAAAGGTGTGTCCCATGTGCGCCTATGGACGGCTGAGCCGGGAAACCAAAGGTGAGTGTCCCAGGGTAGAGTGGACTTCTGGGGTAAAACTGTAAATCTGAAATGCATCCAGAATTTTATGTAAAAGTCTACTGGCCAAATTTTTAAAGTTTGAGATTTTGGAACAGAGATTATTATTTCTTGGTCCTGTTAATTGTGAGATTTCTCCCATAGTTCCTCTGCTGACCATTGGCCAGACCAAGCTTTCTACTGAGGCCGGTGGATGTTTTTCTGTGAGGTAGGAGCAGAAGGTTTTGGGGGCACCTGGGCTCCCAGGACCATCACATTTATCCCCATCTCCCTAAAGTGTCCCAGTTTGGACAATGCATTATAATTGTCACTCTAATTATCATGGATTATTTAGTTTTATAATTGTAGTAAAATTTACCATTTTAACTGGGTATACAGTTTGAGGACATTAAACATATTCTCACTTTTGTGCCACCGTCACTGCCATCCGTCTCCAGAACTCCCTTCATCTTGCCAGACTGACACCTGTGCTCACTGGGTACCGACGCCCCACCCCCCGCCAGCTCCTGACACCCGGCTCTCTACTCCCTGTCTCCACTGCTCTGGTCTCTCCTGTATCTGCGATCAGTCATACAGCCTTTGTCCTTTTCTTACTGGCTTATTTCATTTAGCTTAATGTTTTTCAGATTCATTCACATTATAGCACGTGTCAGTTTCCTTCCTGTTTAAGGCTGGGTAATATTTCACTGTGTATATGTACAAATTCCATGGTGGTGTCCATTCTTCTGTAGACGACACTCAGTTGTTCGCAGCTGTTGGCTGCTGTGAGCACGTGTCGTGTCTCTGCTTCCAACTCTCTTCAGTTCAGGAAGCGGACTTGCTGGATCAGGTGGTGATTCTCTCCTCAATTCTTTGAGGAACTTCCACACTGTCTCTGTGAGTGGCTACCCCATTTCACATCCCCCTCAGAAGAGCATGAGAGTTCCAATTTCTCCATAGGCCCTCCAGTACTTGCTTTAAAAAATAATAACAATAATAGTCATCTTCATGGGCGTGAAGTGGAATCTCGCTGTGGTTTGGACTGCATTTCCCTAATGATTATGACCTTGATGTCTTCTCAGGTGTATGTCTTATCAGGTCCATCTGTATCTTTTGGGAGAAATGTCTACTCAAGTCCTTTGCCCATTTTTTAATCAGAGCATTTATTTATTTTTATTTTTTGTTTTAGGAGTTCTTTATGTATTCCGGATATTAATTCCTTATGAAATATGTCATGGATTTTGTTTTACACGATTCTGGAACTTTTGTTCCTTGTAAAATTCTGAGATATATAAAGTCCCCAAATTACTTTTACTTAAATAATTCAGTCTGAATGATAATTGAATTGTATTATTAAAGTTAGATACCACCTGTCTTTTAGCCTTTCAAGGCCCAGGAGCTTCACTTGGGATTCAGGCAGATGGAAGAAAGTGTGTGGAGTTGTGGGAAGGCCTGATGTACCTTCATTCACAGGTGGGGCGATCTGCACATGGTGCAAGCTGCATGTCTCACAGCCAGAAGCCCAAGTCCCTTATACATTAAGTGTACACAAAGCCGGCGGGCTGCCAAAACATTGTATAACACAGAGTTATTCTGTGCATGCGGGCCCACTCAAAGCTGTGGGAACACTGCTTAGCTTTGTTGCCCAGACATCTGGGTGAGGGAGCCTGACTGATTCCATCTACCCTACAATGTACCCCTTCACTGTTCTTCACTGTATTATCTACTCGAGGCTGTCTTCTGAGAAGGCCCCTTGGCGAGGAGGGCAGAGCCGTGCACCCATACACCATAATAGCAGTATCGACTACAGCAACAAGTGACCAAAACACGAGCACTGCAGCCCCAAACAGGAAGGACCCACAGCCACTCAGTAGCTAGGGAGGCCCACCATTCCTGCAGGGGATCACGTGTCAGGTGTTCGATAGCACAGGTCTCAGAAGTTAATGCCAGTAAGGCTTGGCTAACATTGTTATGGACACCTGGAATGTATACACAGCATTCAGCCCCTACTAGGGCACACACCCCACCTTGGGATGCAGTGAGCATATCTAAGGCCATACGATTTTGCAAGGCTACTTTTCTCAGTTGATACACTTCCTCATTTAAGAGGCTTAAGGAACTGTGTTGCTTTCAGTTCATGAGCACTGTGCAAAGCTAAAGCAGTTATCTCAGTCTCAGTGACTATGGAAGCAGCTTGAGGAGAAAAAATAGCTAATGGGTTATACCACCAGGGAGTACACTTTACCTGGTGTCACGCTTTAAATCCTCCCAGTTTGTTGGCTGGACTACAAGAGTTTTCTGAACTCCAGCAGATAAATAGGGCCATCCCCAGGTACAATGGCTGGTCCAATGTCTGGGCAGGTAAGGCCACCCATATGAGCCACACACCTAGAGGGCCCCCGTGGGAACTGTAGCCCATGCATTAGTCCACACCTCCCAGACATGCTTGAAAGTCCAAGTCTGCCACAGAACTGTTGGAGTCCAGTCCATTTGGGTTTATCCTTCAAGGTTTTCAGTGCAAAGGAGAGCTGGTCCAGCCAGCTCCACGGCCTCAGCAGTAAGCCACCCTGAGCCATCCTATATGAAGTAGCTGACCAGTGGTCTGGGCTGGTCACATTGCTGCTTCACCCCAGTTAGGTGTCGGTCCAGGTCACATTCCACAGTGATGTGCACTGTTCCACTGGTGTTATAACCAAGTCCAATTTGAGACAGAAGCTGAAGAGATGCACCATGGGAGACCAGCAGACATGATCAAAGGGATTTCAGTGCAGATCCAGCATGCTGACTGGTTAGTCACTGAGGCATAGGTATGAACCCAGTCCACTAAGGTGTTAATTTGCACTCTGAGGGCTAAAAGACAAAGGAGTTAAAGGCATCAACAATGGCAAATCACAACCCTCAGGCAATATAGAAGTATATTTCTGTTCAGCCAATAAAACAGTGGATGGCAGAGGGGGCCTTCCTGGGCATGAACAACTAGACCTTTCATGCCTCAATTAGGGGTTCAGCATCTACTTGTAACAACAGTGGAGAACTCATAATGGGCCATAGGGAAATCACAAAGGTACCACAAAGAAGCATTTCGTGGTCTGCTGGTCCTGAATATGTCATCTTTAAGACTGGGTGCCATGTCCTACTCTGGCTGTAAAAATCAGTGGGGAGTCTGTCAGGGAGAGAAAGGAGTCTGCTAGAGACACAGACATCCTCTTAAAGGGCCAACATGTATTATATCATTTACAGCCACTCATTCTGGGTTCTGGTGGAGGGAAGGTGAAATAGGCTAGAGTTGCAAGAAGAAAGCCTGGGATTTGTGGCTCTGGGAGAGAGCTGAAGGGATAGCCACCAGGATTTCTTTGCTGGGTCCCCCTTCCACATGGCAGATGATACCTATTTTGGGTAGAGCTTTTTGCTCCTTATGGCATCAGCCTGGGGAAGTGCAGTAGCCCTTCCTTCTGGACTCCCTATTGCTCTACCCTGTGGAGCTCATTCCCTGCGGAATAGTCAACTGCCTAGGTAGGGGTGTAGAAGTCCAGGCAGACTCAGAGGGTATCAGTGACTAAGATGTGCGGTTCTGGGAATGGCCACTTCTCTCTTCCTTCTCCAAGCCTCCCTGTCAAAGGAGATCCACTAAGCGCACTTTTTTGACTCCTGGAAGCCTCACCCTGCTGAGTTTGAGCTCAGCCTTAAATCTGGGACAGAATGAGTTGTGTGGCTATGGACAAGGGCCATTTATTACTCTCACATTCATATGATTCAGAGCCATCCATTCATATGGCCAAATCTTGGTATTTTTGAGCCTGATAAATTCTGTGGGCCTCACCCTGATGACTACTGAGACCCCACCCAACCACAAAGATCTGTAGGCATCTGGTGGGTGGCAGCTGGACAAGGAATACCCTAGGACTTTTGCTGAGTGGCCTCAGTTCCAGTATTGGCACTGAGATTGGCACTGCATCAATTTGGTGAACACATCTTGTCCCTACTTGGTGATGAACTGAAACATTTCTCATGCAACTCCAATTCCACCAAAGGTTGTTCCAATGACTGAGCCTAACAGGCAGCCAATAGATGGGGGGAGGAAAGTGTATCTTGGGGTACCTTAGGCCTTTTGCTGACATATCCTTGGACTTGGTGCTGGTGGAAGCTGGACTTGATGCACAGTTTGGTCTTTTCCATACACACCCAGGACTAGCAGAGGCATCCACAAACTGGAGATTGCTTTGTAGTTCCAATTTCCAGGGCCAGTCACAAGCAGCATCTGACATTGACTTGCATCAGATTTCTTCCCAAGAGTCCCCAGAACCAAAACAACCAGTGGCCAGCTTCATACAACATCAGAGCAGGATCCAATTAGCTTCACAAGCAACATATGAAAGGGAGGTCTTGACAGGCATAAGAACCTGCTGAGGCAAATTCCATTTCATGTGGTCAGCACCTACACAGTGGCTCATACATTATGGTTGAGGACAATCCTCACAGTCAGCGAGTCAGAAGGTTGAACCCTTGCATGAATTAGCTAATAGAAATCAAGAGTCAATTACAAAAGGAAGGCTCACATAATCCACACAAATGCCATTTCTGGAGCACCTAGCTCAGGTGACCAAGAAGACTGTGCCACTAGATCCCATAGGATACCTACTACGTAAGATAACCTTATCAAGACTGAGAGAGATCAAACACAAAAAAGCAGCAAAAGTAGGAAGACAAAGAAACACTCTCCATATGAAACTATAGGAGAAATCTCTAGAAAAAAAAATCGCTAAATTAAGTGACGATGAGGGATTTACTAGATATATTGTTTAAAAAAGTTATAAGAATGCTCAAGGAACTTTGTGAGAACTGTTAACAGAAAGAAAAGGACATAAAAACCATAAAAAGAATCAGTCAGAAATCAAGACTACAATATCTAAAATCAAGAATACACTAGAAGAAATAAATAGTGGGTTGGATGAAGCAGAGGATCAAATCAGTGATTTGGAAGACAAAGTAGCCCAAAACACAATCAAAACAGCACAAAGAAAAAAAAATTTAACAAAATTCTAAGGATAGTTTAAGGGACTTTTGGGACAACATGAAGCATAAAAACATCCACATCATAGGGGTATCAGGAGAAGAGAGAGCAAGAGATTGGGAATATATTTGAAAAATTCCCTTACCTGGTGAAGGAGAAAACCACATACATCCAGGAAGTGCAGAGAGTCCCAAACAAGGTGAATCCAGAGGCCCACAACAAGATATATCATAAAAATGGCAAAGGTTAAAGACAAAGATAGAGTCTTAAAAGCGGCAAGAGAATTATAGTTATCCATAAGGGATTCCCATAATACCATCGGCTGATTTCTCAACAGAAACTTTTCAGGACTGAAATACTGGCATGAAATATAGTGATGAAAAACAAGGACCACTTTACCCAACAAGACTACCATTTTAAATTGAGGAAGAAATAAAGAGTTTCCCAGGCAAGAAAAAGCTAAAGGAGTTTATTACCACCAAACCAATATTACCAAAAAAAAGAAAAAAAAGTTAGTCTTCTTGAAGAAGAAAATGAAGAAGGAGGAGGTGGAGGAGGAGAAGAGGACCATGATTATAAAAAATAAAATGGCAAAAAATTCACACCTATGAATGACCACTTTAAATGTAAATGGCTTAAAATTCCAGTCAAAAGACATAAGATAGCTGAATTGATTAAAAAAACAACAACAACTATATATATATATATATATATATATATATGTGTGTGTGTGTGTATATATATATATATATATGTATATATATATATATGCTACAAGAGACCCACCTTAGAATAAAAGACACATACAGACTAAAAGGGATGTAAAAAGTATTTATTGCAAATGGAAATGAAAAAAAGCTGGGGTAGCCATGCTTATCTGACAAAATAGACTTTAAAACAGAGGTTATAGTAAGAGACAAAAGAGGGCACTATATAATGATAAAAGCAGTAAGCCAACAAGAATATATAACACTTGTAAAAAATTATGCACCTGAAATAAATAGGATCACCTGAATGTATAAAGCAAATATCCATGGACATAAAAATAATTGACAACAATACAGTCATAATAGGGGATTTTAAAACGCCATTGATATCAATGGATAGATCTTCCAGACAGAAAATCAACAAGTAAATAGCAGCTTTAAATGACACAGCAGATCAGATGAAATTAATTGATATCTTCAGAACACATAACCCTAAAGCAGAAGACTATACAATGTTTTCAAGTGCATAAAGAACTTTTTTCTAGGATAGACCACATGTTAGGACACAAAACAAGTCTCAGTAAATTTAAGAACATTGAAATCATATCATTGACCTTCTCTTACAATAATGATATGAAACTACAAATCAATCACAAGAAAAAACTGAAAAAAAATTACACATAAGGACACAGAGGCTAAGTAACATGTTACTAAACAATGACTGGTAACATTGAGATCAAAGAAGAAATTAAAAGATACCTTATAACAAATGAAAATGAGATCACAAAACTCCAAAACCTATGGGACATAGCAAAAGCAGTCCTAAGGGGGAAATTCATAGTGTATGACCTCAAGAAACAAGAAAAATCTCAAATAAGCATTCTAACTTTATATTTAAAGGAAATGAAAAAAGAAAAACAAACAAAGGCCAAAGTAAGCAGAAAGAAGGAAATAATCTCAGAACAGAGCTAAATGAAATAGAGCCTGAAAAAAATAACACAAAAGATCAATGAAAGCAAGAGCTGTTTCTTTGAAAAGATAAAAAAGATTGACAAAATTTTAACAAGACTTATCAAGAAAAAAAAGAGGACTCAAATAAATAAAATCTGAAATGAAAGAGAAGTAACAAATGACACCTGCAGAAATACAAAGATCTTTAAGAAACTATTATGAACAACTATATGCCAACAAATTCTACAGTCTGAATAAAATGAATAAATTTGTAGAAACATACAATCTTCCAAAATTAAATCAGAAAAACTGAATAGACAGATTGCAACTAATGAAATTGAAGCTGTAATAAAAAAACTTCCAATGAACAAAAGTCTTGAACCAGATGATTTCACAGGTGAATTTTACCAAATATTTAAAGAGGAACAAATACCTATCCTTCTCAAACTATTCAGAAATTTAAGAGAAGGGAAGACTCCCAAGTTTATTTTACAAGGCCAGCATTATTCTAATTCCAAAACAAGACAAAGATACTACAAAGAAAGAAAATTATAGGTCAATAACCCTGATGAACATGGATGCTAAAATCCTCAACAAAATACAGCAAACTGGATCCAGCAATACATTTAAAAGATCATACACCATAACCAAGTGGCATTTATTCTGGGGATGCAAGGTTGTCACAACATTTGCAAATCAATAAATGTGATACACCGTGTAAGCAAAATGAAGGATTAAAATCACATAATCATATCAATATATGCAGAAAAAAACATTTGACAAAATCCAGCACCCATTTATGACAAAAACTCTCAGCAAAGAGGGAATAGAATGATCATACCTCAACATAGTAAATGCCACATATGACAAATCCACAGCCAATATCATATTCAATGGGCAAAAACAAAAGCATTTCCCTTAAGATAAGGAACAAGATAGGAATGTCCACTTTCCCCACTTTTATTCCAAAGTCCTACTCATGGCAGTCAGAAGAGAAGAAATGAAAGGCATCCAAATTGGAAAGGAGGAAGTAAAACTGTCACAATATGCAGATGACATGACACTGTCCATAGAGATCCCTAAAGATTCCACCAAAAAACTACTAGAATTTATAAATGAACTCAGAAAAGCATCAGCATACAAAATAAATACCCAGAAATCTGTTACATTTTTATACACTCATAATGAACTATCAGAAAGGGAAACTAAGAAGACAATCAATCCCTCTTACAATTGCATAAAAAAAGGTGCATGGGAGTGAATCTAACCAAGGATGTAAAAGACCTGTACTCAAAAAGTTATGACACTGAAGAAAGAAACTGAAGAAGATGCAAGTAAGCGGAAGCACATACCATGTTCAGGGATAGAAAGAATTACCATCATTAAAATGTCCATACTACCCAAAGTAATCTATACATTCAATGAAATTCCTATCAAGATGCCAATGGAATATTTCACAGAACTAGAACAAATATTCCAAAAATTTATATGGAACCACGAAAGACCCTGAATAAGAACATCACTCTTGAGAAAGAAGAATAAAGTTAGAGGAATCATGCTACCTAATATGAAACTATACAATAAGGCCATAGTAATACATTGGCCTAGTATCACTTGTATACTGCAAGGCCATAGTACTACATAGTAACAGAAAATAGCACCATACTAGCATAAAGCCAGACATATAGATCAATGGAACAGAAAAGAGAGCCAAGAAATAAAACCATACCCTTATAGTCAATTAATATTTGACAAAAGAGGCAAGAACATAGCATGACATAAAGACAGTCTATTCAATAAATTGTGTTAGGAAAGTTAGATATGTGCAAAAACAAAACTGAACCACCTTCTTACATCATACACAAGAATAAACTCAAAATGGATCAAGATTTAAATGTTAGACTCAAAACCACAAAAACTCTAGAAGAAAGCACAAACAGTAAAATCTCAGACACTTCTTATAGCAATATTTTTTTCTGATCTATCATTTAGATAAGGGAAATTAAAAAAATAAAGAATTGGGACTACAATAAACTAAAGAGTTTTTGCACAGTAAAGGAAACCATCAACCAAATTAAAAGACAATACACTGAATGGGAGAATGTATCTGCTAATGATACATCTGATAAGGGATTGATACCCAAAATTAATAAAAAAAACTTACACAAGTCAATAGCAAATAAAACAAACAATCCCATGAAAAAATGGGCAAAGATTCTGAATAGACACTTTTCCAAAGAGGACATACAGATGTCCAATAGACATATGAAAAGATGCTCAGTGTCACTAATCATCAGAGAATTGCAAATTAAAACTATAATGAGATATTATCTCATACAGGTCAGAATGGCTATCATCAATAAATTAACAACACGTGTTGGTGAGGATGTGGAGAAAAGGGAACCCTTGTGCACTGTTGGTGAGAATCAGATTGGTGCAGCCACTGTGGAAAACAGTACGGTGTTTCCTCAAAAAATTAAAAATGGAACTGCATTATGATCCAGTGATTCCACTTCTTAGAGTATATTTGAAGAAACCTGAAAAACTAATTCAAAAGAATATACCCACCCCTATGTTCATTGCAGTGCTATTTACAATAGTTAAGATCTGGAAGCAGCCCAAGTGTCCATCAGTAGATGAATGGGTAAAAAAGCTATGGTGCATTTACACAATGAAATACTACTCAGCAGTAAAAAAGAAGGAAATCTTACCTTTTGCAAGAGTGTGGATGGATCTGGAAAACATTATGCTAAGTGAAATAAGGCAGTCAGAGAAAGACAAATACCATACGATATCACTTATATGTGAAATCTTATGAACAAAATAAATGAACAAAATAGAAACAGTTTCATTGCTACAGAAAACAGACTGACAGCTGTCAGAAGGGAGGATGTAAAAGATGAAGGGAGTAAGCAAAACAAAAGTTTGGTACTGTGCCTTGCAAAGTAGAGAACTAGAGAAATTATAAAGAAGTTATAAAGTGTCGTCTCATTTTACAAACAATAAAACTCATTTCTCTGGCCTCATCATCTGCCTTCTGTCTCTCTGTTCCTCAAGGTCAAGTTTTTACTGACTGGTTCCTGCTCAACAGCCACTGCTGGGGTGCTTAGTTGTAACCCAGCTGCTATCTTCTCACAGTGCAGAAGCCGGGCCCTGTTTATTTTTGAGGCGATAAATTGGACCAGCTTAATCCTTTGGCTTCCCCACTTCTTCCCCTAAGTTAGAGGCTGGATGACTTATATTATACATTGGGTCAGCTATGAACTAGGTGGGCGTAGGGAAAATGAAATGGAGAATGGACACAGTAACTCTAAGGTTTTTTCCTAACAGGATAAGGGAAGACAGTTTCTCCAAATAGGCAGGGCCATTATCAACAGCTTGGGCAGTTGTCAATCTTAATCAGCCTGTGCCATAGGGTCTGTCTATAAATGACTACAACCTGTCTCACACCAGCCAAGGAATCCCAAAATAATCACCATCATTCTAATTACGAGGCTTCCATTCTCTCTTTCTCTCTCTCTGTCAAACACACACATACTTTCTCTCTCTTTCTCTTTATATAAACACTTTGGCTAAAGTGGTATGTAGACCAACAGACTAAGACCATTTCTCTGTTTACTTTCTGGTTTTTGAATGTGTGTGTACTCATGCTTATGTGGAGTTTGTGCCTGTGTGTGTGGCTATGATAGTCATAGTCTGGAGGAATGTGCTACTGCTTCACCAGTTAAAAGGAAAGAAACATATCTCATCAGCATCTTATTTGTTTCATCTTTGCTTTTAGCTTTATTCATTATTGTTAAGATATCAGGATTGGAATCTCTGAGTGGAAAATGCAATGTCAACTGATGCGACTTTAAACAATTTAAGGATTTATATTATTTCTTTTTTAAAAAAGATTTTATTTATTTATTTTTAGAGAGAGAGGAAGGGAGGGAAAAAGAGAGGGAGAGAAACATCAATGTGTGGTTGCCTCTCGAGCACCCCTTACTAGGGACCTGGCTGGGAATCGAACTGGTGATGCTTTGGTTCACAGGCCAGCACTCAATCCACTGAGCCACACCGGCCAGGGCTATATTATTTCTTTAAACAATAAAATATGGTCTCCACTAAGTCTTACTATCATTTTACAAGCTCTTCCCCAAACAATCCTATGTTTGTAAATTACTCTTCTATAGCTTGAATCAATGCTTTATTTATTTATTTTTAAAACATAGAGTTTAGTTCAGTACCCTTTTTGTTTAAATTTTTCATCTTTTATAAAGGACTCAAATAATACTGACTTGGAAATCTTGGCTTTAAGGATTTTATTTTTAATAGAAAACAACTGGCTGAATGATCTCTGTCTATTCCCAAATACCTCAATTTCTCAGGCTATCTCAAGAGTTTTATTTCACTTTGATTTCCCTTACCAGTTTCTATCTTATCTCTCTGAATAATCAAATCCCCATAAATGTAAAAAGCCTTCTCCGTTGAAGTTGCTGCCATTGACAACTTGACAACCTCTTTCTTATCTCTCCCCTCTGAGTTGCTCCCTCAGCTCACGCCAAGGCTCCATTGAAACGTATCTTTTCTTCCTCTCAGACGTTATATTGTGTCATATCTGGGAATATGATGTTTGTGTATATATGACTTAAACTGGCACATTTCAACAAACTGATTTAACAACCTCACTGACCAGATTTTACATCAATCTACCAATCAATCAAAAATATTTAGTTAGCTGCTGATGAGACTGGGAGCTAAGTCGCATGTTAGAGGCAAGTGAGGTATGGCCTTTTGCTGCTCCTGAGGAGGTTTGCATTCTATTACACATAACTGCAGGGGTTTGAACTGCAGCCCTAGAGTTCTAGGAAAAGAAGACTCTTGCTACTTTGCACCCCCTGCAGTGCAGACCCTGTATTTTGTATCTGTTGTACATCCATGCAGTGTGATGTTTGCTGGTGGTTGGTTCCCTTCCCTATCCTGCCAACTCCCGTTTATCTGTGGGTGTTCAGCAACTAGCACAGCGCACGGCACATGCAATATCTCTGTCTCGAGTGATGGAAGGAATTGTAGATCTAAATATTCTTCAAGCTCCCCTTTTACCCAGTTCTGAGTTAATATGCTCCATGCAGAATCCTGTGCAGGATAGTCTTTGTCAGAGATTAAATCTGTGCTTATGTCTCTTTTCCAGACACGGGTGCCAGAGGTTTACTTGGGTTGCCTTTATGTAGAATTACTCTATCACACCCATCCTGCCCTCCTCCCCACACCAAGCTTATGTTTGGTAGTTTATTCTCCCTCTGAGAGATCAAATTCTGCTGCTTATAAAAGAGGAAGGCCTAGTTGGGTTTCTAAAGGGAGCAGTACAGGGGTTGTGAGAAGGCTGGTGGAAGGGAAAGTGACTAGGGCTGTGCTCCTCAGGATGGCAGGCTCCTGAGGCCGTCTGGCTAATGAGCCTGGTTTGCAGCCCGGGCGTGGCTGGGCATGGGAGAGGGGATGGTACTACAGTAAGAGCAGCGCACCAGTGCCCGTGCTTCAGGGGAGGCATGGACCTTGGCCCCATGCTGTGTTCTGTGCTTCTTTGGCCTGTTGTTGGAGGCTCAGGTCTAAGTGCTTGCCAGTCTTCTGGCTACTTCTCCCCTCTTTGAGGTTTGCGGCAGTCATGTGTAAGTCTCCCTAGTCACTAAGGGTGGGTTCTGTTTTATCAGTGTCCTCTTCATTTGTTTGAAAGTACTTCTCACCAATTTTATGTTCCCTATGTAACTTTGAGACTAGGGATTACGTCTTCTACTCTGAAGTGAGGAAGGTGGTAAATTTTGAGCTGGAGAGAGATAAGGTAAATGGAAATTTGCCTCATTCCAATGGAATAGAAAGAAAAGCTGCTCAGGCCCCAGGTGCTTCTAACAAAGGAAATATTTGCTTTCAATGTCCAGTACCTTCAATAATCATTCTGCAAATATTTGCTGCCCTGTATTTACTCTTCAGAACCTCTGTAATTTACTCATTTCTTATTCCTTTTATGTCCATATCTGCTCACAAGATAGGGTGTGAGATTTGTTGCTGTCTGTAGACCGATAATACTAAAATAAGGAATCTTTTGTAAAGATTCCTGTATTTTAACAAGCATAGACCTGTAAACCAAAGAATTAAAGCTCAAATAATGAATTTTAAGTGTTGGCCAGCAAGGCCTCAGATATTTTGGAATCTTCAGATGTTTTTGGTTGTCCTGAAATCAACTGAAATGTGGTAAATTATTTGCCCCTCCAAAATGGTTTGGAGCATCACTGCTGAGAGACATTTTGTTTAAAGCTCTCATTGACATCAAAATTGAAGCCTTAAGTGTAAGACCTGAAATCACAAAACTCCTGGAAGAAAACATAGGCCATAAACTCTTCGACATCACTCCTAGCAATATTTTCTGGAAAAGTTTTCTTGGGCCAAGGCAACAAAAGCTAAAATAAACAAATGGGACTACATGAAACTTAAAAGTCTTTTGCACAGTGAAGGAAACCATCAACAAAGGAAAAGACAGGCTACTGAATGGAGAACATCTTTGTTAAGGGGGGTTAATATCCAAAATATATAAAGAACTCAAACAGCTCATTAAAAAAAACAATTCAATTAAAAAATGGGCAGAGAACCTTAATAGACTTTTCTCCAAAGAAGACATACAGATGGCCAACAGATACATGAAAAGATACTGAACATCATTAATTGTAAAGAAAATGTAAATGAAAACCACAATGAGACATCACCTCACACCTGTTAGAATGACTCTTATGCAAGTGTCTGTGAGGATGTGAAAAACATGAACCCCCGTACATGGTTGGTGGAATCCTAAATTGGTGCAGTCACTAAAGTGTTATAAACATTTCTTAAAATAAAAATAAACTACCATGTAACCCAGCAATTCCTCTTCTGGGTATTTATCTGATGAAAACAAAAACATTAACTTGAAAAGATATATGTACCTGCATGTTCATTGCACCATTATTAAAATAGCCAAGGTATGGAAGCAACCTAGTGTCCATCGATAAATTAATGGATAGAGAAAAAAGTATACACACATACACAATGGAATATGACTCAGCCATAAAAAATGAAATTAAGAACAATCTAACAATAGCCAGGGGGGAGGGGGGAGGGGACAATGAGGAGAAAGGTTTTCAGGAACCACTATAGAGGACTCATGGACAGAACCAAGGGTGGGGAGGGAGGCAGGGAAGGGAGGTGGGATTGGAGGGGGAGGGGAGGGGAGAGAATGCAGAAAACTGTAATTGAACAACAGTAAAGTAAAAAAAAATAAATAAATAAAAATAAAAGTGAAAAAATGAAATCTTGCCATTTGCAACAATAGGGATACATCTAGAGGGTATTATGTTAAGTGAAATAGGTCAGAGAAAAACAAATACTGTATCATTTCACTTATATGTAGAATCTAAAGAAACAAAACAAATAAACAAACTAAACAAAATAGAAACAGACTTATAGAAACAAAGAACAGACTGATGGTTGATAGATGGGAGAGGGTTGGGGGATTGGTAAAAAAAGTGAAGGGGATTAACAGGTACAAATTTCCATTTATAAAATAAACAAGTCACAGAGATGTACAGCATAGGGAATACAGTCAATAATATTGTATTAACTTTGTATGATGACAGGTGATTACTAGATTTATCATGGTGATCATTTTATAACTTATATAAATGTTGAATTGTTATGTTGCATACTTGAAACTATATAATATTGCATATCAACTACACTTCAATAAAAATATATTTTATAGGCATTTATGTTAAATATCTTTTATAACATCAACCTTCATAGTAAAGCATGAATGTTAAAGGAGATCTTTTGAGAAATGACAGTCACAAATCTCCCATTCTCTATATCCCTGGGCCGAGTGGTTGGGACGGAAGCCTGGAGGTGCACAACATTGCGACTTGATGTCTGTGTGTGAACCCAACTTGATTTCATGGGAGTCCATGCTGGTTATGGGGAGGAGGGACAGGGTGGCCTTCCTGCAGGCTCATACTTGGACCTCTCAGGTTAGGGCCAGTAAAATGGCACAAAGGAAGGCAGTGATATTGGGAGAAGAAATCCTTAGTTTGATAACTTCATCAACTCCCTTTTGTCCATTGAGATCACTAACAAAGTTCTGCTACTCCTTACTTTGTGAGACATCTCAAGGATGCACCACCTGAACCTGTTGAACCTGCTCAGTCCATTTGTTTTGTCTTTGTTAGACTCTTGCTGGGGATTCAGTTCTCACTACATGGCCATCCCAATTGGACCTGAAGCTTCCAAATGCCCCTTTATTCATGAAGACTTCAATTCCCCACAGAAAACACCAGCTTAAGCTCACAGTCCCTCAGCCTGGATAAAAACTTGAGTCTCTACTAACCCAAATAAAGAGGTCATACTAGAGGCAGGAAGCAGAGTAAGATAGTTGCATTAATTTTCTAGTAATGCATCACATACAAATTTAGCAGCTTAAAACGACACAAATTTATTAGTTTCCATGTGTTAGGAGTTTGGGTGTGAATTAACTGAATTTTCTGCATAGGGTCTCACCGGACTTAAATGAAGGTGATGTCTGGGGCTGTCATCTCATTTAGGTGTAGGATCAATCTCCAGAATCCCTGGCTGCTGGCAGAATTCACTCCCTTGTGGCTGTAGGTCTTAGGCTGCTTGTTCCTTCAAGGTCAGCAGGCAGATCTCTCTGATGCAGGGAGGGAACCAGCCTCTCTTCTAAAGCGTTCACCTAATTGGAATAAGCACCCCAGAATAATCTCCTTTCTGCTTAACTCTAAGTCAAACTTTAAGTACATCTGCAAAATTTCTTTGCTTTATAATGTAACACAATCACAGTAGCGATACTCCATCAGAATCACAGGTCCTCCATGTTCTGGAGGGCAGGGGATTGTGGAAAGCATGCACACCAGGAAACGGGTCATCTTTGGGTCATCTTGGAGTTCTGCCTACCAAAGTAATGAGAGAACATGCTCCTGGAAGTCAGACAGTTTTGGGTTCAACTGCCCTTGGCCGTTACAATTTGTTAAGTAATACAGCTTTTCTGATACTTGGATTGTCAAGTAAGGACAGCCATGTTTTCTGCATGCAGCATGATTATAGAGATTTGAAGCAATGTATATAAATATCCAGTACTGTAAGTCCTCCATAAGCAGTGATATTATGATAAAGGGAGAAGATACTGGCCTTGACCAAGGAGGGAGAGGGAAGAGGTGAGTAGAGAGGAGCAGTAATGGTGACGTGTTATGAGCTTATTTATTGCTGAAAAGCATTTGAAGGCTTTTAGAATATTGAGCAACATCTGCAAGTCCATGTAAGCAGTGGGAATTTGCCAAGTGATAACTGGGTAATTTCACATTTATTTTTATGTTTTCTATTAGTTCAGCCTCAACCACAAAATTCAAATAAAGAAGATGTGAAAAATCTGGCCCAGATTATGCAAACTTTAAGCATCTCAATAGAAGAGTAGATTGAATAAAAATAATTTTCTTATTCTTGTAATAGAATTTAATTTTTCTATTTATAAATGTAATGTATGCAAATTACATAATTGGGGAACTAGATGTAAATGTAAATAAGATAACCAATATTCACTTTGGTTCGTGTCCTTCCGGTCGTTTCTCTTTGCAAAGTCTGTGTTGTTAGTGTCATTACATGCACACAACTATAGGTACTTCTTATTTATCTTAACATGAGATTATAGGAGGGTGTCTCCTTTTTTGGACTACTTTTAAAGTAAAACCATCATTTTAAATGGCTACACCCTTCAGAGATTGCAATTTTACATTAGTTTGTGTAATTATTCAATTAATGTTTTTACTCCCCAACTAGAATATAAATTCCATAAGACTAAGAACCAGGTCTCTTTTGCATCATTGCATACCTACTGCCTAACAGTACCTGGTACATGGCAGGTAAACTATAAACATTTGTTGAAAGGCCAAAAGAATAAATAAATGGCTCTCTTGCAGATGTGTCATAATTTGCTTTGGACTCCAGTGTTTTTAAACACTGTTGTCATTATTATAAATGAAGCCGTCATGAGCATTGCACATAAATCATTTTTCATGTGTAAATTGGTTACTTATTTCCACTGTTTGGAGTACAAATTACATGCTTCAGTTCCCAAAATATAATGTATGAGTACTCACACATAAATACTATACTGTTCCTATCAGTGTAAAAAAATAGGCAAGACTCTATAATTTGTTAGATGTGAGTATCTGTTCTCATTGCATTCTCTTAGGTTGCTGATTACAATATAGAACACACTGACTATTGATTAATAATTGAATTTGACAGGTACAGGGCAAAGTGGGTAATTTGTGAAGGTGTTTTTGTTTTCCTGATGCCCTCAAGTGCTTGGGTTGCATATGGATACAGTAAAAGAGATGTTTTTATGATGAGATTGCAGTAGGCAGAATTCTAAAAATGCACCCCAAGATTCCATCATTTAGCACCCAGAACCTATGAGTATAATGAGCTATCACTACCACGCTTTTGTCATGTTAAATGGCACAGTTGACTTTAAGATAGGGAGATTATCCAGGTGGACCTGAAGTAACGACGTGAACCCATTTGAAACTGATTGTTCTCTAGTTGGTGTTAGAAGAGGACATCAGAGATTTGAAGCACAAAGGGAATCGGATGACCTGCTGGCCTTAAAATGGAGAGAACATGTGAGAAGGAACACAGGGTATGTCAAGGAACTGAGAGTCCTTTTGCCAATAGCCAGCAAGGCAATAGGGACCTCAGCGCTACACCTGTAAGGAACTAAATTCTGCTAACTCTCTGACTGAGCTTGGAAGCAGTTTCTCTCCTGATCTATTAATGAGCCTAGACTGGCTAGCAACTTGATTTCAGCCTTGTGATACTCTGACCAGAGAAGCCCAGCAGTGTTTTAGTGGACTTCTGACCTATAGAACTGGAAGCTAAAAAATGGATGCTGATTTAAGTATTCCAGTTTGTGTCAACTTGTTATACAGCAGTAGGTAACTAATACAAGTACCCAGTCTAATATTAAGCCCAGTGAAGCAGGCTCTCAGCAGCAAAAATTGTTATAGGTCCTAGGTCTAAATTAAATTAATCTGTGTATTGTTCTTAATTCTTGAAGGTCTGCAATATATCATACCATTTTTGCAGGAGAAATTACTGATTGCTGTCTTCTTGAGATAACTCCAATCGCTAAATGTAAAGATTAAAAAAATTTTAGTCTCCTGTGATATCTAAAGATGCCACACTCAAAATCAAAAGAAAGAAAAAAAGTCAAAAGAAAGATTTGAAATCAGACTTTTGGGATCGCCTTTGTTAATAATGCAATATTGAAGCAGTTGTATAAACCCCTGGCAGATAACAGCTATAAACACGACGTAACAAAAAAAGAAATGCTGAAAAGAACCCTTAAACAGAGAACAACTAGGGGAGATTTTAGTCTCAAAGAAAGAAGAAAAACAAACTGTGTGACAGAAGGAATAGAAAGAAAGTGCTCAGAATAGTGAATTCCTGGCTTCCTTGGCCAAGGTGCCATCCATCCTCATGGCCATGGCTATGGAAGAGCAGCGGCTTTCTTGGTCCATCTTCACAGGCTAACAGTAAGGAATGGAGGTGGAAAGTTTAAAGAGAAATCCTGCTAGCATAAGCACCCCTGAAGAAATTAGACCCAAATTTAGGGCATAAAAATGCCCACATCTGTGGTTGACAGTTAACTAAGCAAGGAATTGGGG
>PVJI01015748.1:0-40195 GCA_004026765.1 Micronycteris hirsuta
TCAACTGTTCAGAATATATTGCATTAATTATCACAAATAAGTCTACATGGCCAGCTGAAGTTATATAAGCTTTCCTGCTCTGCTGAATATTTTTTGCTGATCTCTGTCTAATAAAAAATATATTTTTCATGATCTGTAAATTATTTCTATAAAAGGAAATTTATTCCTTTTCACACTTCTTAGCTGTATTGTTGCTATCTGTAGTGTAGACTGGGGATTAGCAACTTTTTTAATAAAGAGCCAGAGAGTAAATATTTTAGTATTTGGGGACCATACCGTCACTGTTGCAATTACTCAGCTCTGCCAAAGTGAAAAAGTAGCTGCAGACAATACATAAATGAATGAGGATGGCTGTATTCCAGCTAAACTTTATTCATAAAAATAGGCAACAGGCCAGATTTGGTTCATGGAATTTAGTTTGTTAACCTCTATAAGAAAAAGCTGTCTTAAAAGCATTTACTTTACATGTAGTGCTATTATAATTATTTTAAACCACTCACTAAAACTATCATTAAGAACAGAATTATATTGTTTAATCATTTGTGATGAAGTCACTTAGAGTTTGATTCACCACCAAGTTCTTCCAGCACATAAATGACTCGCTGGACAGATGACTTGATTTATAAACATCCTCAAAAATCAACCCACTGTCTGATGATCAGTTGGACTCTTGGCCTTCCTAAAACTCAATCTTCACATTAAAACATTAGAAAGAGCATATGATGAAGGGAAAATCTGACATAATAACATTTTTATATCAGCCACTCATGCCACCTCTCAATTGTTGCAATTATATAAGGAAAACCACAATTGGACTTTTATATAATGAAAATGATGTCTTGAGTGATCTTCCTGCAAACTGTAAGTATCAGAATAACTTAAAAAGACCTGATACTTTCTTCTAGGATGGCACATGATCCATGGAAGATCTGCTTCAGTCTTCCACATGAAGTAGGTTAGACCCTTCCTCACAAACTGTAAAGGAACCCGAGGAACAGTGGACAGGGTTTATCCAAAAATGAAATGCATTCACAAAATATGAACTAACTTGAATTTCTTTAAGTTGGAAGATGTCTCAGAGATTATGTAGACTAGAGCTCTTAACTTTGGGCCTATGATTGAACTTCAGTTCAATTCCAAAAATCACCTACAATTATAGGCAAAATTTCAATATCTGAGTGTTAAAATACCTGTTTAACTTTGTTATTTTGTGAAAATCCATTACATCCATCAATTCTCAAAGAGGCTTTTATCCCTTACAATGAGTTGAATAGTAGCCCACAAAAAACAAATATGTTTGAGTCCCAACGCTGTGATTATAATACTCTGGTTTCTCTTCAGATCGTATAAATCTTTCGCCTTTTACCAATGCTGTGATTATGATCTTCCCTAAAAATGGGATTTTGCAGATGAAATTAAGGATCTCAATATGAGATCATTCCGGATTTAGAGTGTACCCTAAACCCAATAACAAGTGTACTTTTAAGAAACAGGAGGGGAGATCTGAGACATTGAAATTCCATTGCCACAAACCAAGGAGCAAGTTTAGCCACCAGAAGCTGAGAGACAAGGAAGGATCTTTCCCTAGAGCCCTGAAAGGGAGCATGGCTTACCCTGTAGATTTCAGACTTCTAGCCTCCAGAACTGTGAAAGAATAAATTATTGCTGTTTTAAGTCACCTAGTTTGTGGCAATTTATTAGGGCTGCCCCAGGAAACCAATACATCCCTCAAAAAGTTAAGACCCAAAGTCACTCCTGAGGCTCATCAAGTGTCACTGAAGTATCCTAAGGTAACTCAACAGCTCAGACAGAGTAATGGCCTAGAATTTAGGTCTCTTGACTCCAAGTCACATGCTCATTCCTCAACTGTATCCTAATATCATGTGCTCATATCTGTGCTAGACTCTGTGTCAAAAAGCAAAACTGTATGCTATGATCACTGCCTCGGATAGTTTGGAGTTCTTGCAACTCTACAGAATAAAATACACAAAATCATTTATTATTCAACAAGGAGTGTAGCAGCTACAAGCACAGACTCTGACCCCAGACTTTCTGGCTTCAAATGCCAGCACTGTCCCCCACACACCCATCTAACTTGGACGAGTTACTTAACCTTTCTGTGTTTCAGTTGCTACATCTGTAAATTCGGGTGAATGATAAAACCTGTCTCATAAGGTTGCTCTGACCATGGCATGAGCTGACACATGGAAAGGGCTAATGACAGTAACTTGCCCAGAGGATTGTTATTATCTGCAAGGCTCTGCATTCTGTGCTGAGGATACCGCAGTGGAAAGATACAGTCCTTGACATCAAAGAGCTTACATTGTTATGTTCATGGAAACTGATGCAATGGAACAATCAGTCAATTTCAATGTAATATTTGAAAAGCAACATAATGGGTATAATAGCTCTAATCTTGGGATCACATGCTCATGGGGACAGTGAGTGTTTCCTAAAGGAGTAGGTGGGCGCTACTCCCGAGGCTGAGGTAGTATTTAGCTACTACCTTTCTTGTGAAAGGCCAGACAGTAAATAATTTGGGGTTTTCAGGCCATGCGGTCTCTGTCACAAATACTCGCCTCTCCCATTGTAACAAACAGCAGGCGTAGATAACATGTGAATGGACGGGGCGACTGTGCCCCGACAAAATTTTGCTTGTGATACTAAAATTTGGATTTTATACAATCTTCCCTTGATTTTTTTCTTAACCATTTAAAAATGGAAAGAACTCTTTTAACATGGTACAAAAACAAGTAGGCAACCAAGTTCGGTCCCAGGGCTGTCTTTGCCCACCCTTGTACTATTTGATACCACATTTGGTGCCCCTCCCCACCAACATCTGGGCTTTCCCGTTCTCCACACTAAATATTCCTGCTATCTTCATCTACTTATAGTAACACATGATAATACCTTTTCATTATTCCAACCTAAAATTTCATTTTTTATTTGCTTTTGTCTTTTTCTGTGTGGGTGGCCATTACGCACATGTATTGAATTATTTGCCTGACCATATTCCAATCCATTTAAGATTCCTTATCTCTTTCAACATTCAAACCAATCCTTAAAAGGAAAGTATCATTTATTCAGTTCTTACCTTGCTCCAGGATCTATTATCCCTGTTTTATAGATGAGACAAATAAGGCTCACAGAAGGCATAAGACTTGCCCCAAATTATGTGGTTAGAAAATGACAAGAAGGATCTGAAGATGGACTTCCTAACTCCTAGCCCAGGCTGCTTCCTGCCATACCATGCCCTCTGTGTCTGGAGTTCTTGTAACTCTACAGAAGGGGAGTGAGGTTGATCCAGCATGACTCACTGGTGAACCCATGAGACTTCTAAAGAACATCGCTTCTCTTTCTCTACTTTTGAACCATCTTTTCTTTTTGTGTGTGTGTGAAAACCGCATTTTTTAAAATTATTTTATTGTTCAATTACAGTTGTCTGCCTTTCCCCCCCAACTATCCTCCCCCACCCCAGCCATCCCCAACTCCCTCCCCTGCTTTCACCCCCTCTTGGTTTTGTCCATGTATCCTTTATAGTTGTTCCTGAGAACCCTTCCCCGCATTATCCCCTCGCACCTGGCATCTTGTCCAGAATTTCATTGAAAACCATAGGTTCGTACAATCATCCTCTTGCCTCTTTTGAGAGCTCTCAAAGTCTTGATGAAAGGGAAATTTGGGATAAATCAGTATTTAGAGTTCAAAGAAGGATGTTGATGGAACGTGGGATGAGATTAACAAAGCAGTTTATCTGCAATATGCCAAACCCTACACACCCAAACCAGTAACTGATCGATTTCAGGCAGTGACATCAGGCACCAACATTTTAGTGAAAATAAGAAATGAATCTGTTTAGTCAACACATTCAATCCTGTTCCTCCAGCTCAAATTTAGACACAGAAATAGATTTCACCCATATTCCAAAGCAAAACCAAACAGGTAGAAAGGGGAGTGGGTGAGCACCAGCTTCTAGTACTTCTGAAGACAGTGGGCTGGCCCTCATCGGCATCGTTTTGCTACAATTAAGGTGTAATTCTAAACTTTAGGAAGTGGATTTTTTAAACATGACTGAGAAACTATCACTGGAAGCAACTACCAATTATTTGCACAACTGTACCTTTGGAAGAATAAGAGCACATCTTCCCCCTCACAGAGTGACCACTATGACCGCATCATTTGGAAGCATACATTCTGAGAGACTTGTGTCAAAATCAGTTATACTACTTAATAGTCTTTGGAATATCTTGTTAAGAGTTCTTTCCCTCCCCTGTTTAACCATTTTAATTTTAACCAAAAATTTTAAGGTAAGCTCGTGTCTTGATGACTGTGTGAGTTGTAAAACATTGTCTTGGCCCTTTTCTGTTTTAACATTGTTTTAATGCTGTTGGCATTTCTGATCAGGAGGTCAAATGCCAATATTTACTCTGAGATTCAGGTACTACTCAAAAAAACTTTGGGGTCTAATAGAGCCTACCCATAACTCTACTTTCCCTAGAATGTGCAAATAATGGGCAAAAGATACTTCATGGTTTAGGGATAGCTGCCTTCACAGATGTTATCCATGTTCCAACAAGAAAAGGCTTTCTCTAAGCAGACCTGCTTGGGGAGCATTCATTTATATACATGGTCCCGGCTTGTGTAAACACCAATCTATTGTTTACAGAGCATATGCCAGAGCGAGGTGTCTGACTGGTCCAAACTCTGTTTCATAAACACCCAAGTCTGACCACTCAAACCCTGGCAAAGAGTTTTCTTGGCTCCCAGCTATCACGACTTGGTTTACATATAATAGCATAGCCCAGTCAACATGGTTGTAAAAAAAAGTTTTAACTTGTTTTTAGGGAGGCAGCATCGGGCATACTGGGAGCAGTAGTGATGTGCCTGGAGCCAAATTCGTAAAAATGGAATTCCAATCAGTAGTAATGGCAGTTGGAGGGGGATCTCAGATGACAGATCTGACTTCCAGCATCCCAAACCTCTGCTTCTAGTTGGGAACAAACCTTTATTTTGGTGTCCATTGAACCTGCTTGTGCATGTTGGATTTGAAGAAGTCATTACAACCAGGGATGTCCAAAAGTCTCTATCTGAAGAATTCAAGGTGAAAATGAAGCTAGATATTGTGTATATTCCTGATGAAGCTGACAAGAGAACTGCAGATTCTTTCCACCACATATATCCAAACCTTAAGACAAATATACTGGTCCTGAGCTGTGACCTAATAACAGATGTCGCCTTATAGGAGATTGTGGACCTGTTAAGGGCTCATGATGCATCACCACTTGCCATATTTATGAGAAAAGGTCAAAATGGCTTAGAACCAGTTCAAGGTCAAAAGGAAGGGAAAAAGCAGTAGAGCAGCAAGACTTTGCTGAAGTGGATAACAAAGGAAAGAGGCTGAGCTTTAAGGCTCATGAAGCAGACTTGGAAAAAGAGCTGGTCATTAAGGGATCCATCCCGCAGAAGCACCTTAGAATATGTTTCCACACAGGCCTTGTGGACGCCCATCTCTACTGCATGAAAAAATACATCATTGACTTCCTAATGGAAAATGAGTCAATCACTTCCATCCAGAGTGAACTGATTCCATACCTAGTAAGAAAACAGTTTTCCTCAGCTTCCTCACACCAAAGACAAGAAGAAAAAGAGGAGGACCTAAAGAAAAGGAGCTAAAATCCTTAGATATTTACATTTTTATAAAAAAGGACAACACACTGACCTTTGCTCCCTGTGATGGTTGCTGGAATGCCTGTCAAGGAGACAGGTGGGAAGACTTGTCCGGATCACAGGTGCGCTGCTATGTCCACATCATTAAAGAGGGGCTCTGCCTTCGATTGAGCACCTGGGACTCTACATAGAAGCAAATAGACAGGTGCCCATATGCTACCTATTCTTTGTCCAGAAGAATCACTGATCCATTTCATCAGCTCAGATTGTCAACAAAGACTTGGTTGGAGTTGACTGCCTTATTGGGCCAGATACACAGGTTGGAGAGAAGTTGTCCATTAAGCACTTGGTCATTGATTCATTCTGTGTCATCACAGATAGAGTAACTATCACCAACTGCCTTCTCATGAACTCGGTCACTGTGGAGGAAGGATGCAGCATCCAGGGCAGCATCATCTGCAACAATGCTGTGATCAAGAAGGAAGAAAACATCAAGGACTTCCTAACTGGAAGTGGCCAGAGGATTGAAGCCAAAGCCAAATGAATAAATGAGGTGATCATGGGGAATGACCAGATCATGGAGATCTGAGTTCTGAGCAAGTCAGACACATTTCTCTTGGCCCCTAGAACTACAGATATTGGCTGGCCCATCTGGTTGACTCTATTTATTTCCCAATAAAGAAGAGCTCCCAAAGGAAAAAAAATTTCGATGATCTTAATTTATTTATTTGTTATAGAAAGAATCAATATGATCTATTAACAAGGCTTTATCAGAACATGAAATGTTGCAAATTTTAAATACCACAAAGGACCTAAATACTTTGAAACTCTTGTGTCAATCTTACACAGACTCTTCTCCTTCTATTATAATACATGTTACACTATTTCAACTTTTTAAATATAATACATGTTGGATGGCATGAACTTTTTACCTATTTGTGTTATTTATTAGTGCTCTCCATCAGATAGGGTGAAAGCTCCTTAAGCACTAGGAACAATGTCTGGTACATTCTAAGCACTTAATATGTATATTTAATGGGTGGAAGGAAGGAAGAATGGATGAATGGATGGGATGGGTGAAGCCATATTCCCTATTGTGAAAATCTAGTGGTATAACCATGCACAGTGTTAAATAAAATTCAAGCAACCTGTTAAAAAATTATGATACTAATTAGGAATATTTGAATACTGAACATTTTATATTAATATATTACTATGTATTTGTATAAGTATGAATATATTATACTTATAGTTTACATATTAAAATACTTAATACTTCTGGTCAAGGTGGCAGTGTAGGTAAACATGGCTCACCTCCTCATAAAACCACATCAAAATTACAACTAAACTATAGAACAGCCATCATTCAGAACCACCAGATATCAAGCTTAATGGAATTCCTATAGCTACAGACTTAAAGAAGAAACTACATCAAGACTGGTAGGAGAGGTGAAGATGCAGAATGGGCTGGTTCCACACCCCCATGTGGTAAGTAAAAATCAGGAGGGATATCTCAGGAGCAAGGGGTCTCAAGCCTACACCAGGCCCCCCAGCCCAGGCTTCCAGTGCCAGGAAAAGAAGTTGTCATAACTTCTGGCTGTAAAGTCCAGCAGGGATTGAGGCTGTGAGAGAGAGAAACTGCTAGAGTGTCAGGCAGCTCCTCTTGAGAGCCTGAACACAGACTTAGTTGGACTTACTTCCTCTGAATGCCAGCAGAGAAGCAGAAGATTAAAAGGCATCACAGACATATGGGGAGTAACTGAATTGTCCAACCTCAGGGCAGAAGCTGGGTGAGGGCAGCTTTCTCTCTGACAGAAGTGCTGGCAGAGGCCACTGTACTTTTTCTGAGCCCTTCCTCCATAGAGCTACAAAACCAGCAGGCAGATACCATATCTGAGACTCCATCAATCTGTCTCATACTGTTTTTCCCATCCTGGTGATTTCCTGAGGCCCTGCCCCACACAACTTTTAGGACCACCCAAGCTGCTTCCAGTGGTTTTTCCATTCAAATGGTTTGTCTTGGTCCATGCTTCAGATTTTCCTAAATTCTCTCAAACAAGCAGCATCTGGCTTTAGTGAGCCCCATATTGCTCTCTAAGTTGCCCCAAGCCTGGCAATAGCAGCAGCCAGCCTTGGTTCACAGCTTGGCCTTGCCTGGGCACCTGTAAGCCCAACACAATTAGCAGCCATATGCAGATCATTTTGTAGTTTATGCTGTGTGATCCTGGACAGAACACAGGTGGTGGCTGACCTTGGATGTGCCAAAAGCAATCAAGACTCGACTACAACAGGAGGGTATACACAGCCCACATAGTAGTCACACCTTGAGTGCCCAGCTTGGGTAATAGGAAAGGATGTGCCACTGGACCCTATAGTACATCTACTACATTAGGTCACTTCTCAAAGCCTGGGAGATGTAGCAGCTCTACCTAATACATAGAAACAAATACAGGGAGCATGCCAAAATGAGGAGACAAAGAAGCATGGCCCAAATGAAAGAAGAGAACAAAACTCCAGAAAAAGAACTAAACAAAATAAAGACAAGCAATCTACTAGATGCAGAGTGCAAAGAACTGGTTATAAAGATGCTCAAGGAACTTAGTGAGAACCTCAACAACATAAAAAGATCTAGAAATAAGAACAACACAAAAAGATCCGGTCAGAGCAAGACATTGGATACTTATTTGAAAAAATAATGACAGAAAACTTTCCTAACCTGGTGAAAGAAACAGACATACAAGCCTAGGAAGCATAGAGAGTCCCAAGCAAGACGAACCAAAGAGGACCACACCAAGACACATCGTAATTAAAATGCCAAAGATTAAATACAAAGAAAGAATCATAAAAGAAGCAAGAGAAAAGCAGTTAATAACCTGCAAGGGAGCCCACATAAGACTGTCAACTGATTTCTCAAGAGAAACTTTCAGGCTAGAAGGGATTGGCAAGAAATATTCAAAGTATGAAAAGCAAGGACCTACAACTAAGATTATTCTACCCAGCAAAGTTGTCATTGAGAATTGAAGGACAGATAAAGAGCTTCCAAGACAAGAAAAAGCTGAGGGGGTACACCACCACCTTTGCTTCTCTTACTCCACAGGTGCCATGTAAAGGAGTAGCATTATATAAACTATTAAAGGGTATTCTTCAAGAAGAAGAGAAAGAACAAGAAGAAAGGAGAAGAAGAAGAAAAATACGAACAGTAAAATGGAAATAAGTGCATCTCTATCAATAATGAAATCTAAAAAACAAAACAAACAAACAAGCAGAACAAACAGAATCATAGATACAGAGTTTTGAAGGTGTCCAGATGAGAGGGGTGTCAGTAGAATGGGTGAAAAAGGTGATGGGATCAGGATATACAAACTGGTTGTTACAGAATGGTCATGGGGATGTAAAGTACAGCATAAGAAATAAAGTGTGCATGACTCATGGACATGGACAACAGTGTGGGGGTTGCTCGAGGGAAGGTGGGGGCTGGGTAAAGGGGTCAAAGGGAAAAAAATTTGGGACAACTGCAATAGCATAATCAATAAAATATAATTCAAAAAAGAAAATACTTAAAAATATAATGGTGCCTGGGATTTGTCTCAAAATAATCTTGACTCAGAGGTAGAGTAGGAAGGAGAGAGATAGATGAAACAACACTGGCCATGAGTCAATCATTATTTTGGAGTGATGGATACATGGGAGGTTGTTATACTATTGTCTTTACATTTGCATATATTTGAATTTTTATAGTAAAATGACAAATATTTAAGCCATACAAAATGACAATCAGCTAAAAGTGAGACTCTTTCCCAATCTCTGAACTCTATTCTCATTCAATTAATAGAAAAAACAAAAACTACTAAGCATCTAAAATATGCCAAGCACTATTCCAATTATTGGAAATATAGCTGCTGGGAAGCAGTTACATGCTAGTAAGAGAAAAAGACAATAGGTTAACAAATAAATACATGAAACATTTGAAGAATGTAATAGGTGCCATAAGAAAACAAAACCATTTCTCCACAAAAGCAACCAGTGTTACCAGATAGATATTCTAGGCATTTACCAGAAATGTGTGTGTGTGTGCATCATATACTGTTTTATTGTACACACCCTTCTTTACTCAGGAGAATATATTCTGTCCTGAAATTTGCTTCTTTCCCCTAATAACACATCCTAAAGGTCAGTCTATGTTCAGACTGGAATCTCTTGAGAACAAGGGCCTCATGGAATTTCTTTGCATCACCAGAACTTGGCACAGTGCCTGGCATCTGTCAGACCCTCAGCAAATGTTTGATGAATTGAATACCTAATCACTGGGCACACCAGTTTTCCATCCTCTCTGCACCTTTGCTTCTCCTACTCCACAGGTGCCATGTAAGGGAGGGTTGCAGAGCTGCATGGCACCTGGCACACAGAAGGCCTTTAACAAATGTTTACTGGAGGAATTAGACATGGGATGAGAATCATGACAAGGCAAAGCCCACCAGACAAACTTTTCATTAATAATTGCTGAGCACCTGGTATACTGGGCCAGCAAGTCAATGAGTGTCGAGTCCCTGGTGTGGGTTGGATTGGGTTTGCAGGGTTTGGTTTTGTTTGTTTGTTTAACCTGCTCAAGCTTCTTTAAACACTACTACTTTTTAATATATTTGAATCACCAAGAATCACCTTTAGTTCTCAGTAGATCTCATAGAGCTGCACATGAAATCACTTGGAGATCTTTTACCTCATGATGTCTTTCCTCAAAGATTTGGGTCTTATCGGATCCAATAGGTTGTGTTCATTTTGAAGAATGTATTATTACCATCACAGTGATTCTACTGTTATTTTGTTGGTCAGCATTAACAGCAGAAAAGCTACATGAGTGCTGTGGCCACTAGATAACTTGGACTCCAATTTTGCTTAATCTTGAATGGCTTGAAAGAGTTAGTGGTATTTAAATATGTCTTTTAAAAAATAAAAATAACTTACTGAATGAATACAAAAATTTGAGTAAAAGAAGCTACTGTAAATTGGAATTTGTGTATGTATTTCCTAGTGTGACTCATATTGTAGGCAATGTCTTATTTGTGTACATACTTGTGGAATGTGAAAATATTCTTCCACTAGTGCATCAAAGTCAATGCACTGTGCTTCCTTTGCAGATTACATTATTTGAGAGATGAAAAGATCATTTCAACAAGCAGGCTCCTTCTTCATAGCCTATGATCTCATGGAACTCTCCCCTTAAAATGTCACAAAAAGGACCCATTTGAACTAACATTAGGGTTTAGACTGGGTAGGAGCTCAGATCTTTCCATAAATGGCGTGTCTGCTAAGTTGTGTATGTTTGTGTGAACATAGGGAAATGAGTCCAAGTACATAGAGCAAAAGAGGCTAGAGAATATATGCAAGTTCAAAATCAGAAGTGGAGATAAGTTAGCTACCAAAAGCATCATGGAAACAAGAACTAGACAAAATACTTGAGGCTCGCTCAGGCAACATACATTCGTCTATAAAAACAATACTGGTGGTTTAAACAGCAGACATTTATTTCCTCACAGTTCTGGGTCAGCGTTCCAGCAGGGTCAGGGTCTGGTGAGAGCTCTCTTCTGGCTTGTAACAGCCACCTTCTCACTGTGCTCTCACGTGGCCTTTCTGTGTGTGTGGAGAGAGAGAGATAGGTGAAAGAGGGAGAGAGATCTTTTTCTTCTTTTAAGGGCACTAATCCCATCCACATGACCTCATCTGAACTTAAGCACTTCCCAAAGGTCCCACCTCCAAATACCATTACATTGTGAGGTAGAGCTTCAACCTACGAGTTTTGAGGTGACATAAACATTCAGTTCACACCACACCTAAAGTAATTTCAGCACTTTGTAACTGTATTTCACTCACTTGTTCTGAGAATCTATGTGCTTGCAGAAACCCTTGTACATGATTGCTTTGGGATGACCACTCATTTGACATTCATGAACTATTCATCATCATTTTTCTCCATGCCAAGTGCAGTTGTGGGCCTCGGGAGACACAGAAAGAATAAAAGAGATGTGGTGCCCTGTCCTCAAGGGGCTCACAGTTTAATAAGAATTGGAGAAAGATCATGAACAAATAACAAATAAATAAATAAACAAGTAAATAAAAATATATTGCTACCTGTGATTCTGTGAGGAAGGACAAAAATAGGATTCAGTCCAGAGAAAAGGGTGGGGGAAACAAGGGTTATACTTTAGATGGGGTGCTTAAAGACAGCCTCTTTGAGAAAGTGGCACTTACGTTGATACTGGAAAGATAAGAAAGAGTGTTCCAGCATATGGAATGGCAGATGTGAGGGCCTCCAGGCAGAGGTGACTTTGGCCTATTCCAGGAACCAAATGATGTCCACATGTCTGGAACACAGTGGGTGAGGGGAACAGTAGCACGGCATGAGACTGGAGAAGCTGGCAGGGCAAGACCGCACCAGGCCTTGCAGACCAAGGTAAAGCATTATTTTTTTCTAAGGATGATGGAAGCCATCATCAAGGTTTAAGCAGGAAAAGAGGTGGTCTTCTTTGCATGACTTGCACTCTCTTTGTTCCAGCGAAGCAGTCAATAGATGAAGATAAAAAAAAGGTAGGAAGAGACAGAGACAAGAGTCTTGAATGATGGAGACAGAAGCAGCTTAGCTACTTGGAGTCCAGAGGATTCTTCTAACCTCAGTAATCTTAGAAAACTGTTTGTTGACCTACTGGTGCTTGAAAACCGTTTTTCAGGTGATGAAGTAACTGTGCATCCAGCAGACATTTGCTGGATGTCTACACAGGTGGGCCACGTGGTGGTGGGACAAAGGTAAGTAGACCAAAACCCTGTCCACACAGATCTGTCTTTCAGGCTAGGCAAGGACACTGACAAATACACAAAAGGTGTTCATGGAACTTGTTAAACGCTATGAGAGAAGTCACCATGGGGTAGGAGGAGGACACAGAGACTGAGCCCTCCCAGGCAGGGGGCTGGTAACAGTATGTCTTGTTCACAAAACAGATGATGCTTGACCAGACCTGTGAGGAAAGAGAACATGTCTCAGGTGGGCAGAGTTGGGTGTGGAGGGGCAGCACAGGCGAAGGAGATGTGTGAGCGGGCACACACAGCCACCATGCTGGTGAGTGTGGGGAGAGCACTGGGTCCCAGTGGCAAAGAAGGACCTGGGGCCAATACGATGGGGGAAAGAAGAGTGATCTGGATGTCTTTAGAAAGAAGTGTGGAGAACAGTTTGCAAAGAGAATAAAGACAAAAGTAGAATCTGATGTAATAGCCCAGAAAACAGGAGAAAGGTCAAATGTGAGGCAAGACTATAAGATTCATAAAGGTAAGACTCCATGAGACTCTTTATTGTATTCCCTAGAACAGCAAGTACAATAATGAACACATGATGTTGTTAAATTGGGTTAAGTATAATTGCAAAGTATACAAAATGTCCAGTTCTAGATTCAAAGTAAGATATTATACTACCATGGAAAGGCAAAGAGCTAGGTGCTCTTTTTACATATTTATAAGGCCCACACAGGTTAATGTATATTCTTGACATCACAAATTTATTTCCATGTTAATTTACTTTCAGAAAGCAAGTATAACAATAATATACATGGTGAGAAAGTAATTTTTTTTCATATGTTTGGACATAAAAAATATCATTATGCAGTCTAATAATCCCAGTTGACAGTCAGAATCATTTTTTTTAAAAAAACAGATACATTAAGAAAGAATTCAAGAAAAGCAACAGCAAAGCTGTGATCTGGCTTCTTCAGTTTGCCAGGTGGCACTGATTTATACCAAGTGCAGTCATTTGCCAGTCCATTTCATGATCTATGCCCAGCTGCGCTTGTCTTCATGCAGCATTATGAAATGTCGTCTCAACATCTGTGCTTGTGCAAGAAGACCTACTAAAGAACTCTGACTGCCTATACTTTGCAGGCAACTGAGAAAGCAGTTTATCATTGTTTTCCTGGTTTTTTGTTTGTTTGTTTTGTTTTACCCTATGATGATGGCATAGGTATTGATCCCTGGAGAGATACCAAAGGAATACTATACACATTAAAATCCAAATGGGCTCTATCTATGAGTCTGTCTGACAGCAGGCTGTCAGCTCTGGGTGGGGCATTGGTGGGTGGAGGGATTGAGCAAAGAAACCCCAGAAAACAGGACTCATGGACTCAGACAACAGTGTGGTGATTGCAGGGGGAAGAGGATGGGTGGAGGTGGAAGAAGATAAAGGGGGATAAATGGTAATGGAAAAAATACAGTAAAAAATAAACTATTAATTTAAAAAATCCAAATGAGATTATTCTAGATGCTGATTCAGATCTTTTCCAAAATAGGAAAAGACATTTTTACTCAAGTTGTGTAACAGAACAAAAATGGTGGTTTGGCTGCCTGACGCCACAAAAGTCAAACTCACAAGGCAGATGCTGGTGCAAAAGGAAAGAAGTTTTATTCGGGTGCTGTGTGATCTGGGAGAGTGGCAGACTCCTGTTTCAAAGCCCATTTCCTCAGCAAGACCAAGACAAAAGCCAGTGTCCAGAGTTCCTGCTCCAATTTAAAGTACAGTCCTTTGGAGCCCTCAGGCAGCTGCTAAGCAGTCATGGTCCCCTTCGTGGTAGCTTAGCTTGTTCCTGGCTGCTATGCATTTCAGGCTCTCTCCCGGAGGCAGAGCCATGTGGCTGCTGGGCCTCAAGGTCATGTAGTCCTAGGGGAGTCTGCAAATGCACCAACCAGTGCCTCAAGAGATGGGCAGAAAAGGGGTTTTTTTGTTTCCCTGGGATTATATTAGCTTGGCTGTGGGACAGACCAGGTGCTTTCTCAAGATCAATCAACTTCCCAAACTTTCGTGTGCTTCAGGTGAGTCCACCTCCCAACCAATCCCTTCCTTCCCCAAGCTAGACTGACAGGCCTCTTTGGTCCAGCACCTCCCCCTGCCACTTTGACTTCTATGGTGCATGTACCTTCCTTCCCTTGGTCTCATTCCCGATATGGTACCAGAAGGGGGAGGAAGGACTTTTTCTCTAGTATCTGGCTAGCCTTTTGCCCTCAGGCCCTAGCCACTGATATCTCTAGCTCTCCAAACCCCCTGCCACCGTCTTGGCCAATGGGGGACATTGCCTAGCACTCCAGACAGACTGTCTACTGGTAACAGTTGGATAATTTGAGATTTTTCTAAAGGTATTTAACCTCTAAAGGGATGAAGTCAGTCAGGGAGAGCTGATCTCCATGATCTCTGCTAAGGACACACACGGTCCAGAGCACAGGCCACCCTCTGCCCAGCCAGAGAGCTGTGAGTACATTGTGTGTCTGTATAACTGAGTCCCACATTCCCTCCACCCTCACTGAATGGAAAGAGGAAATGGTACCGCCATTTGAAACCCCAGATACTTAAGAGAACTCGATGGTTTATTTTCCTTCTTTTTTCATCTTTACTTTTCCTCCCACCTGAAGTTTAAACAAGTGATACATTTCTGTGTTCCCTACAGTACCCCTCACCAGCCCCTCCTTTGAATAAGCCTCAGCTTCATGGCCTGGCATGCCAGAGGAACTGGTTCTACACACCCAGGGGAAAAATGACAGTTTTTCACAGCAAGCTGCTCAGCTCATAAACAGCAAGGGGAAGCGTCCACACAGGTCTCAACCTGCCTCTTTCAAAATGTCAGTGCAGCCAGCATGGTAGGGAAATCTTCAGGCAACACTAGCAACACTTTACATAACTTTCTGGAAAGTAGCTTAATGTTTACAACCTAAACAGATCACAGCTGACAGCCTGCTATTCCGATGCCTACAACTGACCCCATTACTGATGGCTGGGCCTTTCTTCTTTCTCAGTGGCCCTGGGAGGCAGGGAGAGGAAAGGAAGAACAGAGCTAAACAGAAGTTAGCTTAGTAAGGAATGAGGTGTCCAAAAACCTGGCAAAAAGCCTATTATTTTATGCCAGAGGTAAGAAAGCCAACTGTTTTTCCTGGAACTATCTCTAAATTTCACACCCCTTTGTGCTGTGTGAGCTCCGAGACAAAAGTGACAAAGTAAGCACACAGTACGTATACTTTATTTATAAATGCACCAGTGCTGAAAGAAGCTAAATTCATTCAGCGTTTGTTTAGCTGTTGTATTGTTCATGGGGAGTATATGGCAAACCACAAAATGGCCCCAAATGCACGTTTAAATCCTTTTAAGGACATACGTAAACCTGGAAGATACAAGTGAGCTTCCAACTTAATCACAACATAATTTGGGCTTCAAAAACCAATGTGTTATTATTTCCATGTAAGACTATAAGAAATATAGTGAATATTAAAATTTAAGGTACAATATTGTCCTTTTAGATTAAAGACTACCAGGAAAAGTGAGGCATTACTGACTAAATTTAGGGAAGAAAAGGAAAGAGGGGGAAGAAATAGCTTGTCATTTTCAGATTATAATTTCATTTTACTTTAATAAGATTTTAAGTTTGGTTTGTTTTGTATGCCCAATAGTATAGCAATAAGGCCTAAAGATCTTTGGGTTTGCTATTATATAAGAAGACTCATGAAAGTTTAGATCTGATTTATGCATTATTTTTTAATGCACATTTCCCTGTATGTACCACAGAAGTCTCTGGGAAAATTAGCAATGGAACAATTTCTATATTTCATAACCACAATCCCCCATGTATGTTGAATTAACCTGTTATATAACCATAATACTAGATACAAGAAAAAAATTTCATTAAAACAGACTTATTGTAATTCTTTCACTTTCTCTACACCAGTCAGTAGACAGTCTTAAAAAATTCTGCCATGACCTTAACTTTATTTTTAAGACATAAAATGATTACACTTTTGAAATAGTTTTTGTTTTTATTAATAAATATAACTATTCCTGTAAGGAACTACCAATGGCGGTCAGAAATTAGATAATTACAAACAAATTATATTTTACTGTATATAAAAAACAAACATGCATATGAAGAATCTAAAAATGCAGAAATAGTAAATTATATCTTCTATATATCAATATATAAAATATAGCTAGTAGGCAATTTTTTTCAAAATCAAGGAACAGTTCCTTGTCTATTAGGTGAAAACCCTAAATCCTCCAGCAAATGTATAAACTCCATATTTTGAATAATATTAATATTTTGTTGTCCCACAAAATATGCAAATAGCTATTCATCCTATGGGAGTCAAATGAGGGAAAAAATAGTATTCTTATTTGTATTGGCATAAAAAATAAAACAGAATAAATCTGAAATTAAAGCCAGCCTTTAAAACAATTGAAATATAACATTAAAGCATTTCTTCCTCTGCTGCAAGTATTTATAAGCTCCATAATGTCTAACTCTTGCACAACTTGAGCTTCTTGCAAAGATTAATACTAAAATGCTACCTTCTGGGTCCTCTGCTATGCAAAGGTTGTCCTTATATTCATTTTCCCCATGGGTAAGTAGTCTTGAGATTTATACAAAAGAGCATCCTGCCTCCTCCAGAAAGTAAATAAAGTAAAATCAGAAATAAAAAAATAAATGATAGTCCAATAGGAAAAGTATAGAAAGCATCATATTCAAACACTCTGGCCTCAGATGAAAATATAAGTAAATTAATACCTCCTAGAAAAATCCATGCCATTTCTTATACAAAACCCACTACTACCACTAGGACGTTGAGTTAGCTCAGTATAGACATTCCGCCAGACATAATGTATTTGATTAAGCTTCTGGCTTTTTATCTTCAGACTGGTTTGCTATATTAATTCAAAAGTCTCAGGAATATGAGAAACAATGGCAATAATTCAAAATTTTTCATTATCTGTTCTTGGATGTGTCTTCATTTGTCATAACTGTTGGCTGTAATAAAGGATCTGCTTCTTTCTCTTCACATAATCTGGGGCCTATTCTTCCTGGGTACTAGTTTCAGTCCAGGGCTATGCTGGCCCAGGCGGAAGGCCTGGGCTCCTTCTTCACCGGAAGCCTCAGGTTGATGTATTTATTACTCCCTACACCAAGACTGCCTTTGCCTCTGATCTTTCCAACCTTAGTAATCCTCTTTTCAGTCCAATGAGAATCATACCATTAGTGAAAGGATGAGGGAAGAGCCCAATTTTCCAAATTGGAAGTGATCACAAGTTTATAAAAATCCAAAAGCCAGGATTATTTAAAGTGCGGTTTATAACGAAAGCTACCCTGTGAAAGGAACAAATAGCCTATAGTAAGTGAACAACATAATTTCCTATAAATATTTATAGCCATGCACCTCACAATTACATTTCAGTCAACAATGGATTCACATATATGGCAGTGGTCCCAAAAGATTATAATGGAGCTGAAAAATTCTATTACCTAGTGTGACATCATAGCTGTCTTAACATTGTGGAGCAATGCATTACTCATGCGTTTGCAGAAGTTCTGCCGTAAACAAACGTACTGTGCTGCCATATGTATAAAAGTGTGGCACACACAACAATTACAGTGGTAGGCGATACTACCTAGGTTTGTATAAGTGCACTGTGTGATGTTCACACAATGACGAAATCACCTAATGGTCTATTAATAGTTCTCAGAATGCACCCCCATGGTTAAGCAATGCATGATTGTATTTACAGAAATGTGTGTCTTTATAAGGTGTTCTCCATCCTTTACTCCCTCTTGTAGGTGTTAACCCATCTTCTTACAAAAGGCAGGAGATATACCAATTAAGAAGTAAAAAAGACCATAATCCAATCAGTTTTGCTAAGGATCAGAGTTTTAATATGAGAGCTGGTCGATACTAGCAAGAGAAAGGACTATTTGTCTTGTAGGTGTTTCATTCAAAGGGACATGAATATGAATAGTCAACCCCCTATACCCCTCTCCATCCCAAGGGAAACTAGAATGGATTTATTGATGGTGAGTTGAGCCCTGGAATAAAGGCTTGGAGTAAAAAAGACAAAATGGGTTTGGGGGAGTGTAAGAGACAGAGGTCAGAGGCAAACCGTAATGCTCATGGAAGGTAGCATCTGAGTCAACAGGTAAGTTGGTGGACAAAGGCACTTGGGCTTTTGCATTGGTTGATTTCTCTTCCTAGAACCCTCATTTCCATGATATCCACATGGAAAACTCTCACCTCCTTCAAATCTTCACAACAATGTCACCATTTCAGTGAGGCCTATCCTATCCATGCTCTCTGAAATTGCAAATAGCAATTTACTCATTCACTCTAATTCTTATTTCTTTCTTCTGTCTACTGTTATCTCCTAACTATATACTTTATTACATGAGAGCATTTACTTTTCATTAAGTTATCATTTATTGTCATCTCCTCTCACCAACAGGAGGGTAGGAGGCCTTGGTCTGTTTTCCTCACTCGTGTTTTCTAATTCTCCCAGACACCCAGAACAGATCCTGTAGCGAGAAAGAATTCCTTTCAGCCTATGAAACTGACTCCACAGGCCACTCCGATTATTACCTATTATAGTGAAGAGGTTACAGTAGCTGATTTCCACCTCAAGTAAAGCCACCTGGATAACAGCATAGATAATTCAGGCCCCTACGTCCAAATCCTTTAGCTCAGAATTTTCTATTGGAGTTTGCCACCAATAACTCAGGTTTCCTTTTTTATTTGGAGCACTTACTGCTAATAAGGAATCACTGAAAAACTACGTTCAGTCAAAAAGCAAACTTTATTGCCAGGAGAGAGACTTAGAAAAAAACAAACCTAAAACAGAAAGGTGACCGCCATGCCACTGAAATAACAGAGAGGAAGAGGAAGAAAAGGAGGAGAACAGGAAAGACAGAGGGAGAGGAACGCTGTTAACGTTTTCATCAGTTGCATAGGAAAAAAGAGCTTCCTAATTGTAATATACCACTGCTATAAACGGTCAAATCTCAGTTTTTTTTTAATTCCAAAGGGAAAAAGAATCAATAGACAGGGTAGAAGCTGAGGCCCCAAATCAGTATCAGAATGGTCACTTTAGGCCTTAACAATTTAAGCAACTTTCTCACTTTTGCATGGAGAGACCAGAGAAGATTTTTAATTAGGCTTCCAGAAGCTAGAAGACTTAATTATAGAAATTTCTCTATCATTAATTTTCTTTTCTAAATGTTCAGCTCTCGAGACCCTATACTTTTTTCCCTATACTTTCTATATTTGCATTTGAATATCATTTCTAGTCTTTTGTTTGGCACTAGACTAAACAAAAGAGTAGTGCCATTTTGTTGGAATTTTATTAGGAATTAAAAACTTCACATTGATTTTGGCAAATATGGCTTCTCAGGTGAGACTTTGAAATTTATAAAGAAACATTTCCAATTTTCTGTTGCAGATCATATACTCATAAATGAGCAGAGTTCTAAAACCTCATCCTGTGAATAGAGCCCCTGACCCTGGATAAACCATTTGAACTGCTCTGATTCCCATAATTCTGTGTTTCTTTATAAGTATAACCGACAGACTATTAATTCTTCAGCAGGCACAGGTGAAGGAGAGGAATGAGGATGCTTCTTCCTCAGGGAACCAAAGCAAAGGATGATGAACTAGAGCTGATGTAAACTCAGGTAAAGAAGGGGAAAATGTCATTTGCCCATTCAGCCCCTGTTTATTTATTATTAGATGTCAGGTTTATAACTGTAAGACTGTAGACACAGGGCTAGAGGGAGAGTGCAGAAAATATCAGCCCTGCTGATTAAGGCTCAACAGAATGCCGTGAACAATATTCAAATAATGGAAGAATGAACGAACAAACGAGTGAATGAATTAATGAGTGCATGAGAGACACACCTGCAAATATAGAAAATCAAATAAAAAAGTGAGGAACTCTTAGAGTGTCAAATATTAAGCATTTTATAGTTCAGATTATTTTTAAATCTTCCCTGCAAACTAAAGGGATGGGGAGGGTGACTTAGAGACAGTGGGACATATGTGGAGCTTTGAAAGAGTGATATGTGTTTATTGTAGCAATGCTTACAGGAGCAGAAAATAATGGAAACCACAAAAGATTAGTTGACCAGATTATGGTACTTCGTATAATAGAATACTCTACATCTCTAAAAATAACATAAAGGAAGTTTTAACCTGAAAAAATCTTTTTAATATATCAAATGGAAAAAAAGCTTTATAAATGAGTATATACAATGAAGTCATTCTTGTAAATAAAAAATACAAATGCATGAATGTACATAGTTGTTAGCCATAATTAATAACTAATGAATTATTAATTCTACTAATATATTTTGCAATGAATATATATTATAATTGTTTTAATAAGACAAAGTATATATCTTTTCAGTTGATGTGGTGGGCAGAATAATGGTTTGCCAGAGAGGCTCATATCCTAAACCCTGGGACCTGTGATTATGCTGTGTTACATCACACATGGGAATTAAGGTTGTAGATGGGGTTGCAGGTGTTAATCAGCTGACCTTAAATTCAAAAAATAATCTTGGATTATCTCAGTGGGCCCAAGTATATGAGTGCTTAAAAATGGAAGAGGCAGCAGAGGAGAGAGTCAGAGAGAAGTGCCCTGAGAAGGACTCTGCCTGCCACTGCTGGCTGTGAAGATGGAGGAAGGAGGCCACCGGCCAAGAAATATAGTAGTCTTTAATGGTCCTCAGTTTACAGCCAGCAAAGAAATCGAGACCTCAGTCCTGCAACCACAAGGAACTGAATTCTGCTGACAACCCAAATGAGCAGGAAACGAATCCTTCTCAACAGCCTCCAGAAAGGAACATCGTCAGTGGACACCTTGATTTTGTTTTCATGAGACTTAAATTGGACTTCTGACCCACAGAGCTAAATATGTGTTGTTTCAAACCACTGAGTTTGTAGTAATTTGTTATGGCAGCAATAGACAGCTAACATACTTAGGAAGAATTTGGAAATGCAGAGAGGAGGAGGGGAACAAATTTCATTCAGGGGTGAAAATGTACACGACATTTTGGGAGACCCAATAGGAGCGAAGGTTAATAGAAGGGAGGATGAGAGGCCGAGCTGGGAGGTCCAGGTTAGGGAAAGCACAGGTCAGCTGTCCTCTGCCTCTGTGAGGCTCACCAGGCAGGAGGATACCTTCTGGAAGTGAAAGAGAAGGTTGTGGGGCAACAGGGAGGAAAGGACTTTCCCAGGAGTACATAACTAGGCCAAATGAAGGAGGCTTTTAAGAGGCTTGAAACACCCCCTCCCCCAACCATAGAGACAATTAGTCTAGAAAGCTAAGAAAAAATGAAAAGGTGACCAGCCAGCAGTAAATTCCCAGCTGAAGTGACCTGTGCCAGGCGGAGCCAGCAGCACTAAGTGGCCCACAAGCCAACTGAGCGATGGTCTTCATCAGTTGATGGAGAGCAGCGAAAGCCAATAATGAAAGCTATGTGTTAAGTATTGTCCCAGGACAACAGCACCCACCATACTCTTCCAGGTTAGGGTTAAGCAGTGAGGGGTGGCTAAAACTGTTTCACCGTTCCTTCAGAATGAGAGTCTGTGTTCTTCCAATTTACTCGGCCATACACAAGCAGTATTTGTGTCAACAGCAGCCCATTGGCCTCACATTTCCGCAGATCTCAAGAAAGTGAATGACTGTATTGAACGCTATTTTTTTCCTTGTTTGTTGCTTTATTACATGGAGTGTGGATGAAAGCTTATGCTTAACATAAATAAAAGTTGATCTGCTAAAATATTATGGAAAAGATTGTTAAATCCAAGAAAAGTAACCATTCCTGAAACCTGAAATTTTCTGGTTTTTGATAGACTGCCAGCAGCACTTTGTTTGGATTAGAATTAAGTGTCTGCCAAATTGCAAACTGTAAAACTCAATCTCCAAATTTTTTTTTTACAAATTTAAGATTTTAACCAGCTCTTCTCAAATACTCTAGCAAAAATGAGTATTTTCTGCATTAACTATATGATGAATTTATAAGCTAGCTACTTCCCACAAAGTTTGGGAAGAGGAGGAAAGAGAGACAGGCCCACATAAACCTTATTATCCTGATGCAACTTCAGAAATTCGCAGAGTTCTAGAATAAGAGGGTGGGGGCAAAATTAGAGGAGACAGTCTTTACCAGGCTCTAGTTCAGAGTATGACAGTCAGTCCAGCACATGTCAATGCACCTGCAGTCAGAATGAAGCAGGATGACCATCACAGCCCCCCCGGGAAGGGAGCCTGGAGATCATGGTCCCATGCTGTTCGCTATTGAGATGGGCCACGTGCCAGGCCTTTGCCAAACACTTTCTCGGATATTAACTAACTCTCAAGAGTCATGGGAGACACAAGTCATATCATCCCTTTTTTACAAAAAAAAAAAAAAAGGCCCAAACAAAAGAACAGATCAAAGCTCCAGAAAAAAATACAACTAAGCAACAAAGAGATAGCCAACCTATCAGATGCAGATTTCAAAACACTGGTAATCCGGATGCTCACAGAATTGGTCGAATATGGTCACAAAATAGAGGAAAAAGTGAAGGCTATGAAAGGTGAAATAAAGGAAACTGTACAGAGAACCAACAGTGATGGAAAGGAAACTAGGACTCAAATCAACAGTTTGGAGCAGAAAGAAGAAATAAACATTTAACCAGAACAGAATGAAGAAATAAGAATTCGAAAAAATGAGGAGAGGCTTAGGAACCTTCAGGACATCTTTAAATGTTCCAACATCTGAATCATAGGGGTGCCAAAAGGAGAACAGGAAGAGCAAGAAGTTGAAAACTTATTTGAACAAATAATGAAGGAGAACTTCCCCAATCTGGCAGAGGGAAGAGACTTTCAGGAAGTCCAGGAAGCTCAGAGAGTCCTAAAGAAGTTGGACCCAAGGAAGAACACACCAAGGCACATCATAATTATATTAGCCAAGATTAAAGATAAAGAGAGAACCTTAAAAAGCAGCAAAAGAAAAGGAGAGAGTTACCTACAAAGGAGTGTCACGAATTCTGGCCAGCAGGATTCGTATGCCATGGCTGTGTGTAAATAGTTTTACACGTAATTTTATAATGGACTAGAAATTCTGGGACCACGCGTCCCCTCCATTATCATCTTGGAGAGGCCTCGAGCCTTGGGTCCAGGGATTTTTACTGATGATTTCTGGGACATTACCTCAGAATGGTATTCATTAACTATGCATAGATTGTAGATTCACTTTAGGTGGTAGACAGCCCGGAAGGTACATTAAAAGGGTTAGGTAAAGACAAGAGGTATGGCTGGACTTTGAAAGGATTTAGCATCGGTCTAAGGAAGCTAGTTAAGCATTAGCATTTGTTCTTCTGATTCAGGGAGAGATTTTTATCAAGAGCAAGGTTTTATTTTAAATCTAAGGAACATGCCAGCCTGATTTCTTCACAGGAAATTCTGCTACCCCACTCATGGGTCCATGCATGCTGACTTATGTTCCACGAGAGACCGTGCTCTTATTAGACGTGAAAACATAGGGCTACAATTCCCCACCGTGGGTGCATGAATTTCCCTTAAAGGAGTTCCCATTAGACTATCAGCTGATTTCTCAAAAGAAACCTTGCAGGCAAGAAGGGGCTGGAAAGAAGTATACCAAGTCATGAAAGGCAAGAACCTACATCCGAGATTACTCTATCCAGCAAAGCTATCATTTAGAATGGAAGGGCAGCTAAAGTGCTTCCCAGATAAGGTCAAATTCAAGGAGTTCATCATCTCCCAGCTCTTATTATATGAAATATGAACAGTAAAATGACAACAAACTCACAGCTATTAACAACCAAACCTAAAAAAAATAAAAAACAAACTAAGCAAACAACTAGAACAGGAATAGAATCACAGAAATGGAGATCACATGGAGGGTTATCAACAAGGGAGTGGGAGGGGGAGAGGGGGGGAAAGGTACAGAGAATAAGTAGCATAAATGGTAGGTAGAAAATAGACAGGGGGAGGTTAAGAATAGTATAGGAAACATAGAAGCCAAAGAACTTATATGTATGACCCATAGACATGAACTAAAGGGGGTGATGTGGGTGGGAGGGAGTGTGCAGGGCGGAGGGGAATAAAGGGGGGGAAATGGGACTACTGTAATAGCATAATCAATAAAATGTACTTTTTAAAAATAAATAAATGTAATGGTTTAAGTAAAATTTAAAGTTCATGTATGCAAGAGAATTGTAACACAGGACACACTGACTCATTATTTAAACTATCAAATATAACATATCACTATCCATTAAATGTTCTCCTGAGATAAGCAAGCAAACAGTGACACCTACTCAAGACAATTAGAAGAAATAAGACTGGCTTTACAAACCAAATAAAAGAGAAATGTATTGTTTTCGCTTTCATTCTTCCGGTTCTTATCTTTCTATCATTGAGACTATGGCAAACATTAGTGGTTTCTCACCCTATTCCCACTCTCCGATGCTTGTCACCTGAACTCCAAATGCTTTTGGAGCAACAATGTATGCAGACCTAGGTGAGATGGTCACTCCCAGCCTCTCTCACATTTAACAATAGCCCTGTAGAACAATCTGGCTCACTGAGATACATGTAAAAGTCCACACATGCTCTAGGAAAATTTTATCATTTGTTTATGAAAAGAAGTTGGCATATCCTTCCCCCACCACACAGACACACACACACACACACACACACACACACTGACTTCTTCCCACTTTAAATGTAGATGTGATGACTGGAGCTACAGCAACAACCTTGCAACCATCAGGATGGAATCCGATAAACATAGGGCGATAGACTGAAAGAAGGTAAGAAGCCTTTGCACTTAATAACCTGACAGAACACCTAAGTCAGTGCTAGCAATCACCTACTTCTAGATATCTGTTTATATTCTTTATCAGATCTTTCAATACATGCAGCCCAATACATTTCTTAGAGTCATTTTTGCTGAAAATCTTCAACTGCAAATTAATATTGATAAATTACACAGAAAATGAGGTTTGAAAATGAGGAAGATGCTAAAGTAGATGGACCTCACAGACACACAAGATTCATGGTTTTGCTCATATCATACAGTGTATTCTGCTTCATACAATACCTCAGCCTGTGGTTCTGTGGGTGTTTAAAAGTATACAGGCCTTCATTCACTCAGAGGACTGTTTCATCCAATATCCAGTTTAGGGTTCCAATCTAAACAATGGATGAGAGGAGGCACCATATACTTTACCAACATTAAAATAACGTGCTGTGAAATAAAATAGATGCACAGTATTTCCTTGTCTCATCATACTGCTTATAAGTCTCATGGCCATCAAAAACAATCTCGGGGGGAGGGGTGGGGAGAAAATGCAGACAACTGTAATTGAACAACAATAAAGTAATTTTAAAAATTAAAAAATAAAATAAAAATAAAAAGACAATCTCAGGTCAATGACCTTTCCCCTCTGCCAGTCACCATCCTTTTCTGAGCTCACCTTCTGTCTTCTCACACCGACTCCCCTCCACTAACACTCCATCCCCAATTTCTAATTCCTTCCTCTCATAAATAATTGATGGACTTTATGCCCAGCCTGTGTCAGCTATTAGACTCTGTCCATTGCTCAAAAAACATTCCTTGAGGACCTACTATGTGCTATGTGCACTGTGAAGTGGTAGAATATTTTGGTGAGTACACCCGTCTGGTGAATCTAGCAGTCTAGAGAACCACAGATTCTCTCTGAGATGTCATCTCTGTGTAACTAGTCGTGCCGTGCAACTTATTTTGATGTGGTTGAAACTATACATAAAGAAAGACAATTTTTAAGTGTTTTAAAAATAATTTTTAGTGACCTTTAGATGCTTCGTTAGGGCAAGAATTAAAATGTATGTTTTAATATGTACCAAAAAGAAAAAAATTGCGTTTCCCTTCAGAGAGTATAAGCAACTTAGAAAAATTGCCAAGTCTAGGTAATACACACACACATATCGTATATGTGTTTAAAAAAAAAAAATATATATATATATATATAATGTTAGACTTAAAGCAACCTTAGAGATTTAAGTTCATTTCTATCCTTGGACATATTGGGAAACTGAATCCCAAAAAGGTTCAGTGGCTTGGTTAAAATTATAAGCTAGTAGATGCTTGAGACCCAATTATTTTACTCAGAGAGGAGTTTTATTACAGCAGGAGTTAATTAAATTAGATACTAGAACAAGAGTCATAAAATCATGGCTGAAAAACTGGCTCCGGTCCTCTGCTGAAAAGAGACAATGAAGAGAAAGGAAATAGAAATCAGCCTTCTGCTGGAGCAGGGGCAGGTCCAGCGGTCAGTCCGAACCACGGGAAGAACGCAGTCAGAGTCGCTGTGTTATTGACTCTATGGTTACATTTAAGGAAGTAATTGTAATGTTTTCTCCTAACGGAAAGTGCCTTGTTTAAAGGTCTGCTTAGGATGGGTGAGATGGAATTCTGCCACAAATGTGGCTGAATGATCTTTGAATCTCATAAGCAAACCCAGCTGATTTGAAACTTGAGATATCACCTAATATATAAGGACAGAAGTTGGTTTGACCTTGGGTGGTGGGCACATAGTGCAATATACAGATCATGTTTCACAGAATTGTATGCTTGAAACCTATGCGATCCTATTAACCAATGTCACCCCAATAAATGTAATAAAAAAAGTTTTTAAGAATATATCAGAAGCTTGATGGGAAAAGTGAGTTACAAGAATTGTGACTGAAGACAGGTTACCAATTCGTTCCTAGGTGGCATTTCTTTGAATCATTCTCCATGTGGCTGTCACTGCTTTGCAGTGTAGGCATGACACCTGTGAGGGACCATCCGCAGAGGTTCTCAAGGTGGCATTCATGGGTCTTTAGGGAGACTGTGGATGTACCATGTTCCAGTGTGTGTTCTGAGAAGACAGGGTCCAACATTTCATCAGATTCTCAAAGAACTCTCTGACTCTAAAAGGGCTAAGGATTGTATTAATAGCCTTTGCGACTCCAAACGTACTTCCTGGATAGAGACGTGGTCAATGCAGATGGGAGGCCGGCGCATGCGCGGGCTCGTCCCAGCCTTTCACCTGTCAAGGTGACCAACAGTGTATGCCAAGCAAGTAGAAAAGAAATGCAAATTTCACTGACTGTATTACCTTTTCCTAAGAGTGGGGCAAAAAGATGAGAAAACTAAATTGTCAACAGGTACAATGTGGTACTTACTTACAAGAGAATTAAAGTTTAGACAAAACACAGTATAGAAGGTATAGATAAAATCACTATTTTATCCAGTACGAGCAGCTTCCTCACCGCAGCACTTCTTGGCCTGCCCACAGCTGCCTAGGGTAATGTAAGAAAGCATGTGGAAGCCATGATTAATGGTTCTTACTTATCTCCTATTAAAATGCCTAGCGGCTTTTGAATATAGGTACCTGAACATTTTTAATTTATTAATTTATTTTTATTAAAATCAGTGTATCCTGACACTAAATTGCTTTAGCACTTGGCAAAAATTCTATAAAACTAATTTATGAGTAAGTTTTCTGGCTATGTATGGCCTGGACATTTCCCTATAAAAGATTTAACTTTCTCTTTTTAAAACTCAGAGCTTTTGTTTTTCCATGTATATGAATCTTTTCCCCAACTGGCAATTTTCTTCTACCATCCTAATTTAAATATTGCGCTTGCTAAATGTGCCTTGGGATTGTTTAGCATTATGCTGTCAGTACTTCACAAGAAAAAAAGTGTATTTGATTTGAAACAGGATAAAAATGACATCTGTCATACTTCTGTTTGGTTTGTGAGACAGCGAATTCATAAATTACAATGAATGCTAAATAAAACTGATTAACTCAACATTTATGGGGTACCTTCAGGATACCAGGAATTTTGGATGATGATAATAATATACTACTATTAATAAGACGGAGAAGGGAGAAGGAAAGAGCAAGTGTTTATAAGTGGGTGTTCTTTTCTTTTTAAAAGATTTTATTTCTTTATTTTTAGAGAGCAGGGAAAGGAGGGAGATAGAGAGAGAGACATTAATGTGTGGTTGCCTCTCATATGACCTCAAGTGGGGACCTGGCCCACAACACAGGCATGTGCCTGACTGGGAATCGAACCGGTGACCTTTTGGTGTATAGGCTGGTGCTCAATCCACAGAGCCACACCAGCCAGGGCTGTCAGTGGGTATTCTATGCTAGACTCTTCAATGTGTACTTTACTTCAACTAGGATTCAATCCTCAAAACTTTATGAGAAAGAAACTGTTTTTAAGCCACATTTCACAGGTGGGAAAACTGAGACAGAAAACGTTAAGTCCTTTGCCCTAACCCTGGCAGCTAATAACTGATGGAGCTGGGACATGGGCTCAGGCAACTCCTTCCAGAGCCTGCATGTTTAACACCTGACCGACCTTCACTGTCATACTCTGGAGATAGCATAAAAAAACAGATTCTTTATTTTTTGTTTTCTAGAGAGTAGCTGAAAATATCTGAAATTTTGTGAATCACTCACATAAATACCTGTGCTGAGGTGTGCATACTCTGACATTCTCACTCTTTCTTAACAGTGAAAAGGCAAGAAATCTCGGTAATGCATTTCTACTGCCAAACCACGATTGAGGGCAGAAAAGAATTGAGAATAGGAAAATCCATGGGGGAGCTCTTTAAGAAAGAAGCCCAATTACTAGAGAGAGGGAAAAATGGCTTTTCTTTCTTCCTCACGCATTTCGTGTTTTTCACACAAGACAGTGGTGTCAGGGCACCTCTCTGACTCCGTGCATGGTGGCAGTGGTGGCATTCGTGCAGCTCTCCACTTCTGAACTGTGGCAGGCTGCCACGTGGACGTGCCCAGGTGCCTCACCAAGGGAAGGTGATTGCCAGGCTTTCAGACTAGTAAGAGGAGAGGAAACACCATCCGCTTCAAATGGAAGCTTGCTGTGAGGAGGTTTTTGCCTCATGTTCGCTAAGCAATGATGTTTAAAGAGCCAAAAAATTTTGCATGAATTTCTATTTCTCTTCGATTTTCCAAATGTGTCCTCTGAGCCACACCAGCCAGGAATTTTGGATAACCTACCAGATGTGCTGACAGGAACCTACCACATGTCCAGGAGGACAAGGTGAACACTCAGGCGGAAGAGGAGGCAGTGCGTTCACAGACACCTTCCTCTCTGCCGCCCTCCATGAAGTTACTTTCCAGAGAACATATCCTATGCCCTAATGCTTTGGATCTTTGGGGGGTCTTCAGCTCACACTCAAATAACCCTGAGGCATAGTAAGCCCTAGAATATAGCCATAAAATTGTTTATCCGGGATTCTAAAGGGAATTGAAGAATTGTTTATGAAGAATGGTTGTTAATGATGACTTAATTTATTAATCATGGCATCATAATAATTTTTAAAACATTTGCTGTAAATGTGAGGCAATGCATGAAATTATCTGTCTGGCTGCAAATTATTGTCAGTGGTATCCCTTCAGACTAACCCAAACCAATACGGGCACAGTAGCATGGACTGACACGGAGACATCACAACTGAATCCACCAGCGGTTTCATGGAGCAAAGACTATTTTTCTGAGGAGATTATATCCAAGAGGGACAGGATAGAGACATTTGAAGAGGAATTGTAGCAAGAGTGAGAACATAACACTAATGGACATTTCACAATAGCTACTACATTATTTTCATCTTCTTTGGGATTCTTTTACAACTCAAAATGTTACAACAAAAAAGTGTTTGGGGGTTGAGGGGATGTGTTGGCATACACAACTGAGAAGTCGGGCATGACTGGATCTAGGCACTCAAATGATGTATCAGGTACCTGACTCTTCATTACTCTCAGCTTGTTTATTTTTGTGGGGAGCAGGGTGCTCTATTCTCAGGCAGGCTCCCTCTGAAAGGATGAAGATGCTTCCACCTCGTCTCCTACCAGCTTAATAGAAGAAGATGCCTCTCTCCCACTGGTGCAAGAAAATAGAGGCAGAACACATTGGCCTGTTTTGGGTCATGTGTCCAGCCCAAAGCCAATCACCTGGCTATTATGAGACTTTGTATTCATTGACCAGGTATGGGTACCTGAGGACCCAAGCCTTGGATTCAGCCTCACTTTAACTGAGCTGTAAGTTTTCTAGGGCTGCCATCACATGGTCCCATGGACTGGGTGGCTTAACCAACAGAAATTTATTTCTCACTGGGCTGGAGGCTCTGAAGTCCAAGGTCAAGGTGTTGGCAGGGTAGGTTTTGCTGGGGACCTCTCTCTTTGACTTGTAGATAGCTATCTCTTTCCAGTGTCTTTATATAATTTTCCCTCTATATGTGTCAGTGTCTTAATCTTCTCTTCTTACAAGGACACAAGTCACATAAGGGCCCACTCATGTGAGCTCATTTTATCTTACCTCTTAAATACCCTCTCTCCAAACATAGTCACATTGTGAGGTACAAAGTATTAGGATTTCAATATATAAATTTGGGCCACAATTCAGCCTTACAAATTTAATTTTCTAAGAATATTAAGAGGCTATTAGAAGAAGGGGAAATTAATGCTAGGCAGGCAAAAACAACAAGTTCTGCCAAACTTCTCCAGTTTCTGCAGACTCTGGCCCAGCGAATCCTTCAGTGTCTCTTTGAGACAGTAGTATCCTGAGTCTCTTGGGAATGCCTCCATTTGGAAGGTTATCACCTAAATCTTGGAGAGTAATTTTACTGCTCTTGAACTGTATTCCCTAAGTGTTGTCCATTAAACATTAGCTTCATTTTGGATTTAAATAATTGTCATTTTAGAATGTATGTGGTAAGAGAAAGATTCTTATTTTGGATTTTTAAAAACACGTGACTCAAATTGGACAAATCTCTAGACCACTGAACTTTTCGGAGACTTTTAATATGTCAATAATTTTTGTGAATCTCCAGGAATGTGTGTAGCCTGCAACATTTACTATTCCTTCAAACATACATTAGGGAATGCTTCCTGACAAAATTCTCATCCTTGCCATCCACATAATGGGACTTAAAATTAGATTTTGGTTGACAGCAGGGTCTTGGCAAGGGAGCATCTGGACATTGAAACTGCTGAACACCAGATTTTTAAAATTATGGAGAGTTTTGGCCTCATCTATCACACTAACCAGTGCACTTTCTCCTGGCAAGTGGTAGCAGGTTCCAAGATAAAAGCAGAGGGTCAACTGAGGCTGGTTGCCCTGAAAACTAGGAAGAGGAATCAAGATGGAAGGAGATAGGAGGAGAGACTATGGTCCAAATCACCAAAGTCATGAGATTCCGCAAAATCTAACATAAATTGGGGTGGTTTAGTCTATAGAGGGGTCTATGTAACTTACCAAGGTGTGGAGGTCAGAGACTTTGATCAGACGTCCTTAACATCATTTGAGCGTCTGAGTCATGAGCCAGGGAAATCCATCTTAGCTGATGGGATAGATATTGGATGGGACCTGCAACCAGATAGGGAGAAAGAATTTACTTACCTAAGCAAGGGATGCAGATCTTAGTTCCAATTCCAGAACTGGAGTGGGATCTGAGCAGAAAGCACTGAGACAACCTGACCATGATGAATAGAAAGAAGTCTAACCTGGGGTGACAAAGAACAAATATTCACATAGTTTTCAAAATTGCATATTCATTTCCAGATCCATGAGGTGGGGAGCAGCAGATTTTAGACCACATTTACTAGTGGAGAAGGAACTACTATCATACAACCAGTATGATGAGCTGACTACTCCCGCTCATCATCTCAGATTTAACTGCTGCACCACCCTCTTGTTCTTCTTGCTCTACCAAAAGACATGTTGTCCCACACTGCAAGATTGCAAAAGTCCTGCTTTTTCTCTTACTGTCCCCCATTTCGTGTTTACCTGGGTAACTCTAGCTGATTGTTTAAGACCCAACTCAGGCAAGACATTCTCTAGAAAGATATTCTAACCCTCCATCCACCCCCTCTCTCCTCCCAGGCTTGGCATTTGCTTCATACTTCCATGGAGCCTTGGTGTCACACTCCAGTGCTGTGCTGTGCTGGACCAAGACATAATGAGCATGTCTCTCTCCATTGAGATTTGGTAGGTACACAATAGATGATCTATGAACTCCACTGACCTATGGCAACAAGATACACACAGTAAATTGACTACCACAGAAGGTCAGAATTAAGCTTAACATATTACATTTACTTTCTACTTGTAAATGTTGAAAGGCTACCCTTTCACATATAATTCTCTAGCCATTTAACCTCTGAAATAAAATTGAGTGCACAGTGTCAAGGGAGCTAAGGAATCTTTCTGACACATGGTAATTATGCTTAAAAGTATACCTCCCAACAAATCCCTTAGAAAACAGCACAGCTCAGATTCTGGAAGAAGTCATAAATTACCAGCTCTGGTCCCTCAGAAGTTTAGGAAGTTAGCAAGGGCACTTGACAGAATTCTGCTTTTATTAATGTTGTGGGCTTGGATTATTTATTTAAGATTACTAGGATCTGGAAACATGCACTTCAATCAAAGCTTCACCTAAATCACGAGGAGTGGTACAAGGTCTCTTCCTGATAGCAACTTCTTGCTACTTTCTGCTGTTAGGGAGAAGCGCCCCACGGGATATAAGGAGCTGGTTACACTTCAGGAAGCAGAGGGATGATTAAAAGTATCTTTTCCATTCCAAGCACTATAAATGTTAAACACATGTTTTGAAGTTCAGATGTTTTAAAATATTTTCCAACATGACCTTTATAAATATTGTATGTCCTTCCCACTCCAAGGAGTGAATGACCACTCAACGGAGGCCCCTGGGGAGATCGAATGAGGACGTGCTCCCCGGGCGTGAACTCTGGCCTGTGAGTACAGCAGACCCTGTGAGGAAGCGTGTCACCTTCTCCAGGTCACGAGGCTTCCAATTAGACTCCAATTACTACAACACTAAATTATTAAATATGACCTGAAAAAAGAGGAAATTTCCCAAATTTGGAGAGGCAGACTGAACCTCAAAGTAGGAAGGGGCTTGAGAAATCATCTACTTCAACACCCTTCTTTTCCAGATGAAGGAAATGGGGCAGAGAGATGAAGAACGCAATCCAGGTTTGTGAAACACCTCTGTCTCCAATAGGCTCAGTTGCTGTTGACTGTTTTTCAAGACACCACAAGTTCTGCTGGTTTTTCTTCTGCCTCTCTTCTCTGCCTCTCCTCCCCCAACTGTGTTCTCTTCCTGTCTCCGACTGAAGTGGCATATTCTGCAATCTTCATTTCCTTTCTTTCTCCCATCACCCTCTTCTCCCCAACAAATCAAACACTTCCCACTCCTTAAGCCCAGAGCATACTTTGAATCTGTGCCTTTGGATACGTTTTCCCTTTGCCTATGATGCTCTTCCTTCTTTGGGAAACCTAACTTTGGCACAGCATTTAAGGCCCAACTACAGATGTAACTGGCTCTCCCTGGCAGAACTAGCTGTTGTCTCTATGTTACCACAGTCACTACCCTTATACATTGCAATGTAGCACTTATGGCATTGACTTCTAGTTATAGTTTACTTGTCTGTCTCTTTGATAAATTGTGGCCTCTTCACAATGGTGTATCCTCAGTTTCTACTTCAACTCTGCTCTCAGAAGCCCCAAATCCATATTTCCTGAACCACTGTTACTGAAAATTACAACTCTGCTGAATGTTTCGCCAACATCTCAGGCCCAAAATTCCCAAAACAGAAGCCATTATTTCCCTTGCCCATCTATCCACTGTCCCCAAAATCTGCTCCTGGTTCTCACCTGCCCATCTCTGTTAATGCCACTATGATCCCATCAATCACCCATATTAAAAACCCAAGGTTCTCATTGGCTCCTCCTTCTGGCCTTCCTTTGAATAATTGCCAACCATCACCCTTCTCCCTTCACTGGGACCACAGCCTGAGACCTGCCCGGCTCCCTCCAAAAACCTCATTATGTAAGTAAGAAACCTTTTCATATCCTCTTGCTGTGTGTATCACATCCAAACCAGATTTTGGATGGGAATCCATCCTGACTCTGAAAAGTGATCAAAACAAAGGTCATCCTTTCTATTATTCTATCATTAATTCCCCCACCCCATTATCCTATGGAGAAACTGAGGTTTACAGTTTTACCCAAGGTCGCACAGGTAGTAAGTGGCAAAGCCGACTCCAGAGCCTGTGCTTTACAACCACCACCCCCTTCATTTTCTCCTGCCTGGATTACTGCTAAGAGCCTTCTACCTGCTCTCCTCGCCTTTCATTTTCCCTCCCTGCAATCCCTCCTCCAAATATAAAACAGTAGCAGCTAATATCTGAGGAGGTAATTTTCCTTCTATCCACGGCTTTTCTTTGCTCCATAGAGATTATACTGGTCCAACCTGCATTTCTAAACTAAATTCAAACAACACCTCCCCTATGAAGGTCTCCACACATTTTCAAGAACTCTTTTGCTCTCTACTTTCATAAAATCATCGATACTGTGTTATAACAATTATCTGCTACATTTGTTCATACGTTCATCTCTCCAACTAAACTCTGTGCTTCCAGTACAGCGCTTGACACGAAGAGGGAGAAAAGCCTGACGAACGAAAGAAAGCAACATAACGGTGTCACGGGTGCCTGCTGAAACCACACACAGTGCTGTCCCAAACCCTGAGCAGCAGTATTCATCCAAGACCACTACATTGAATTTTGCCCAGTGTGCTCACAAACTAATCTATTATATCATACATTTCTCTTAAAGGTAAATAACTTTTTCCCCAAAGTTGTTGGATTCTCATGTTACACACTTAAATTTTGAAGTTATAATAACCTTCAAATTAGTCTCATTGCCTTCAATTCCCTCTCCCAATACAAGCTATGAGTTTTAACATAAAGGAAATCACTGTCTCTAGCCACTTGTCTGTTATCCACGTGGAGACAGAAGAGAGTGCGTAATTTTAGTTTTCTGTACGTGCCCTTGTTTACTCATTCTTCCCATCAAACTATCAAATGAGGTGGTTTCCTGTGTAAGTGGCACCACAAGAAGCCAACAAATGATGACTCTCTCATTATAAATCTGATAACCTAACAGCTTCTCCAGCAAGTGGAAAGATGTTTCTTCCCTGAACATCATGGACATCATAATCCAACATATGCCTCAGTTCTGCTACTCTTTACAGAGCATTGGATGAAGAAAAAAATTGAATGGTTTAGAAAGGGTCCAAACTCTCTGAGAAATGGAAGGACCAACGGGAGAACCTAGTCCAGGAATCCCCATTCAGAAGATGTGAAACGTCTCACTGCCTTGAAAGCCTTACCAGATTAGTTTCCGTCCGTGGTAGATGCTCCATTCGCCCTCTGCTCTGCCATGTTTTACAGCAAGGAGAAAGAAAGACACAACCCGTGGCGTCCCCTCCCCAGTGCTCCACTCAGAAGGCGCCCTCATCAGCCTCGCTCCACTGAACTAAAGCTTCGGTACGTGAGAAACATCACGCACAACATCAGCATATCCGCAAAAGAGATTGAGAGCCTCGAATCAGTCCACTGAGAAATCTATGGCTGCATTCTCTGAAATTACTGAACACATAACATGGGTCAAACTAATTAGACAATTCAATCATATAACCATTTAAGTCTATCAAATAATTGATTTAAACCACTAAGTTCACTCACCTAAACTAGTCAATTATTTTAGTATTATATGGACAAAAACTATACCTCTTAATGTTGAAGGCAACAGAATGGTTGATGATTAAAAATAGACACAATTTTGTTTCTTAACATCTGTGAATGTATGAGATCAAGAATTTGTCCTAAATAACAAAACTCTCAGTTTATAGATAATAAAACTATTACCACAGGTCAGTCAGTATCTTCTGTATGATCATGAAGCGATTCTTTCACAAAACTGGTAGGATGAGTTCCCTGTTCAATTGTCTGTACAGGTAATTTAACTTTAAAAGAAGTTTCTCTTATGAATCTTTATTGTTACTCTAAAACACTCCATTGAGCTATGACTCATAAATTCATCTAAATAAAGATGGCTTTAATGCTGCCCTCAAAGGACTTCCGGTTAAACAGTCTGGCAACTGCATTGGGAGTGTCAGGGGATTGCTAGGGGACAGAGTCCTTGTGGTTTGAAGAGGAACATGCAACCATGACGCAAAGGCCTATATACATGAAACAACTCGGGTAGGAAATTGGATGTTGCTAAACTCAGTTGGCTAAGTTTGATGCAAAGGGCTTTTTAAAAGTGTTGTTTCTGGTGTAAATGTGGTACTTTTCCAGCAAAGCATGCACATTGTCCATTTGTGGTTCTGGGGGTATGACTTAATTTGCACAAGCAAATGTACGTTTGGGAGTGTGTAAAACAAACAAACAAAAAGAGACATGAAGAGGTGGTGTTAAAATTTCCTCCTTAACATTTGTCTACTTTGTTTGGGTTTCTAATCAGGTAAATAAAAATAATATTGTCTAATCGCACCAGAAAAATCTACCTGGGAAATTGGTGTATGAAAGAAACATAATAAAGTATGGTGTTAAATTCAGAAGGTTTATAGCCTGATTTAAGGCAAAACAGAACACTAAGGATCATGTGCTTCTTCATAAAGTAACCAAAAGAAACAGAAAAGGTAAATTTTATTACTAGCAGGAGAGGTTTTAAATTTGCTTGAACTTTTAGACTTAAATAATCTTCCTAATCATATTGTGTCTCTGTGCCCATCGTATGCATTATGCCTGTTTTCTTACCTAAAACCTAAACGCAATCTCCCCAAGGACATACCAGATTTAAAATTATTTTAAAGAAACCTAAAGGTTTTATCTTAAAAAACACTAAGATATATCTACATTTCCTTGTGGCTAAATGAGGCAGGAGTCTGACCTAAAAACACCCGAACAAAAAGTGCCGAAGCATTGGTGTGCTGGAAGAAATGCATTGTGTACCCCTAGAACAGAGAAAGCGCTGCCGACTTTTGTTATCGGGGATAGCTCTGCATGTACGTATTTGGGGACTGGATCCAGACCCTTCATTTCATTACCTTGTACAGGCAAGGCAATGTTTAACTCCAGGCCCTCCCAGATATAAAAATAATCTCCATTCTTGCCCGTTTACTGCTTCATTCTAAAATATCATGCACACATTAGTACTTTTAGAATGTATTAGGATTTCTATTGAGAGTTTTTTTCAAAGCAACATGTCATCGATTAGTGTTTTTAATTTTTAAAAAAATGTGATAAAACAGTGCTGTTCCTGGCATCATGTGCGGATGAGGGCAGAACGTAGCTTTTGCGGCTTGTCAAGTCTCTACAGAGTCCAGACTTCAATCCCAACGAGGCAGTTGTGCCAAGTGAATTCCTTACTTTGGTCTCTAACTTGTGAATAACCATAAACATCCCCAAAGCAACTGCTGCTGTCTTAAATCAAAAAAGTTCATTTAGACTGCAATGCTGCAAGGACCTATTAGAGTTCCCATGAACAGAAGAACTTTCAGTCAATCAGGAATCCTGAAGATTACCTGGTTTCTGCATCATAACTAGAAGAAAAAGTGACCCACTCTGACCAAGTGTCTTTGGGAAGCTGTGCAAATCACCACATAGCACAAAAATCTAAATAAAAATTGGCAGATACTAGGGCAATTGTTGAGTACAGTCTCAATAGATGCATGAAGTTCCTAGATAACATTTCCTACTGGGCAGTCTGAAGTTGGCTTCAGCATTTCCAATAATGATTTGCCAAAAAGTGATTTTTAATTTTCAGAAGGAGAAATCCAATACCTTTCATTTGTAATACACTTCAGAGAAACCTTCCCAAAGTGTCACCTGTGGACTCCAAAGGGTCCCTGAAGCTCCTCCAGGGGTCTTGGGGTTAAAAACCACTTTTATAATAAAAAAGGTATCTGCCTTTTGCACTGGGTTGACATTTGCACTGATGGGACACATGCAAGGGGTAAAACTGCGACCCTGAGCAAGATCAACAAGTAGCACCAAACTGAAGCAGCAGTCACTGGAGTCTTCCCTACCACCCATTCACAGAACAAAAAAATAAAAGCTAAAAGCCTTGCCCACTGAAAAGGAAGCAGGACACCTTCCCCCTCATTTTCTTTAACCACCTCATTACATAGTTATAAACATCACCACCAAGGACTCGGGACTGACAGTACAGAAACTTCCCAACCATCTTTAGATTGGTTTTCCCCAGGGATTTGTCATTCTACACCATGAGCATTGAAGTTGATTCCAACATTGGCTTCAACAAGCAAGAAATAGGTAAAAGAGGTCAGGAGGAGAGAGAAAACTCTCTAATTTAAAAGAAAAAAAATGGAAGCACAGGGAAATATAGCCAAGTTTTGTTTTGTTCAAGTTGTTTGGTTTTATGTGTTTGTTTTGTTTTTTCTTTTGTTTTAATGTTCCGGCTACTAAAGGGAAAAAGAGAAAATTACATAATGCAGAGAAAATTTTAGAGATGCTTCACAGACAGGGACTGAACATGGGGAAATTTAAGACAATTTAGTAATAACCCAAGGCTCTATCTAGGTCACCAATATCCTACAGATATATCATGCAAGCCACATACGTAATTTTAAATTTTCTAGTAGCCACTTTCTTTTTAAGTAAAATGAAATAGGTAAAATTAATTTTAGTAATATATTTTATTTAACCCAATATATCTAAAATATTATTTCAACACATAATAAATATAAAATATTAACTAGATATTTTATATTCTTTTTTTACTATATGTTAGTCTGCTCAGACTTCTATAACCGAATACCATAGACAGCATGGCTTGAACAACAGAAATGTATTTTCTCTCACTTCCAGAGGCTGGAAGTCTGAGATTAGGGTGCCGCAAGGGGGCTCTGGTGAGAACCCTCTTCCTGACTTGTAGATGTCCACCTTCTTGCCCTGTCCTCTTATGGTACAGAGAGACAGCAACTCCCTATTCATTAGGGTCCCAGCCTTCTGACTTCATTTAACCTTAATTACTTTTTTCCTCCAAATAGAGTCACATTTGATAACATATAAGGGGACACAATTTAGTCCATAACCCAGCAAGTCTGAAATGTGGTGTATACTTTATACCAACTGCACATCTTATCAACATTTCAAGTGCACATGGGGACACTGGCCACTGTTTTGGACAGTCCAGGTCTCAATAAATGCTAAGGCTTTAGAAGCCAGAGCAACTCTGAAATCGAGAACTCCAGAGCTGGAGCCAAAGGCCCAATCTCTAGGTGGAAGGCAGTTAGGACAGGAAGCAGCCTGGCCAGTGGCCAACACCACCACGGCCAGAAACCAAGATTCACCTGAGGGCAAGGAGAGAAACTGACTACACATAGCTTAGGGGAAATTATTAGTCTTGAGAACACAGCTATCAGCATCCGCAGTTTGGTGACGAAATTGAGGGTTCTGTACTCAGCCAGAGCCTGACGAAATCTTTTCTCAGTTAGGAAAACAGTGGCAAGATTCCTGGAGGTGGCACTCTCACAAAGTGTGCCTGCCCTCGCCTACCTCCCCGTTCAGCCCACTGTAAGCTCCCCAAGGACTCCATACCACGGGCTTGGGGGGTGGGGAGGTTTCTCTAGCAACGTGCCTCTGTGGGGGAACCGGTATGCTTGGCATTCCTCCTCCTCAGCAATCATAAACAATATAGCAAGCACACCAAATCCAGCCCTGTTACATTCTATTCTACCAAAACTGCAGGCAAACTTTAAAAAAAAAAAAAAAGAAGAAGAAAACAATTACTTAAGAA
>PVJI01015749.1:0-40240 GCA_004026765.1 Micronycteris hirsuta
AAAACTTCATTCTTCTTTTTTTACAATGAAGTTTAAGAAAGAAAACTTCATTCTTTCTTTTTTTACACATTTTACGTACTTTTTTCAAAATATTTTCAATAAATCGGAATTTTTACATATTTTATTACTTTTATTTCAATTTCCAGTGAGTTTTCCAGTATTTGTCTGTTTAAAATTTAAGAAAAATAATTCAGTATACGTTTTATAGTAAATCACAAAAAGTTTCATTGAAAAAAATATGTAAAACTAAATTTATCGTAATTTTACTGAATGTTGCCATTTGCACAAAACATTAGCAAAAATGGCCCGCTCCACCTGTTAGCTTGCGATAAAAGCGACCCGCATACCATTTAAAAGCAAGAGAAGTTAGTTGCCACATGGGAGAGGGGAGAGGGAGAATGGGTGAAGAGGTAAGAGGGTTAAGAAGTACAAATAGGTAGTTACACAATAGCCATGGGGATGTAAAGTGCAGCATAGGAAATGCAGTAGCCAAAAAACTTATACACAGGACCCATGGACATGAACAATAGTGGAGGGATTGCCTGAGGGAGTGGGGGCTGCTAGGTGGAGGCAGGCAACAGGAGGAAAATCAGGACAACTCTAGTAGCGTAATCAATAAAATATAACTTTAAAAAAGTATGAGAAAAAATAGGTAGGGGAAGGATGAGAAATGCTGATATCCTCCTCTACCTGAAAGAAAGCCCTTAGCCTGGGAGCTGGAGCAGGGGAGCCTGTGCTCTGGGTGCGCCATAGCAGTTAGAGTCTCTGACTTGCTGACCTAATGCTGTATTTGTCTTGATTCAAATACCATAGATCCCGACACAATAGTCATGTGTTTCTTGAACAGATATTTTTTTTATCTGCTATTTTGCCTGAGGACCATTTCCAGAGGTTTTAATCGTTTTTAAAATAGTTTGGAAACAGTTCCACTAAGACATGAGTCAGTGGAGATTCTCATTGTCACACTAGGAATTTTTCTAATTACTTTTTTTAGCACTTCCCAAATTGCATTGTGTAAGCCTTCCTAAAGCAGTTCACACAGGATCTGAATAAGTAACTTTAATCAGTACAATATAGGGTTTATACAGATTTTAAGAAATTGAGCCTCCAATGGAAGTACATTTTAGAGATTGGGAAGACGCATGAAGAAAGGAAAATGAGAAATTTAAAAGAATAGAATAAACATCATAGAAATAATTTAAGTGAATAATTTTAGCCCTGTACAGCTCAAGACAACTGAAACCAAGTGTGATCTTGAGCAACTGTTTTTCTATACCTCAGCTATTTCATCTCCACATTGGGGCTAATATCTTCCTAATAGGGTTGCTCTCTCAAGAAAAATAATATTATTACTAATACAGCAAATCTGACATTAACATCCCACCACCACCACCAATCCCTCGCAACCCCTATATTCCCCAAAACCAAAACCTGTGTGGGGCTTACCCTAGCCTGTTTCTGAGGCTGTTGTGCTTGAGCACATGACACCCAAATCCTGGAAACTAAGGGATTTAAATCCTCATTAACTCTCCAAACCCCATTCTTCTCTGTCCTCTACTTAAGATGGATCTTAGAAAGACCTTAAGTTACCACTTAGCTGTCCTTTCTCCGGTTACCCTCCACCATAACCGCAGTACCGTACTCCAGGTCGGCCTGCTTCCATCTAAACACGGATCGTCAAGTAAACAGGCCAGGCCACAGAATGGTGTCTGTCCACAGCACAAAGCTCCAATTTATATTTCTAAGTTATATTCTCCTGAGATGAATGAAGATGAGTGTACCTATACTCAGTTAGCCAAATTTGACTTGTTCTGTCTAGCTCGAAAAATGAACACTCCTATTTTAAAAGTCAAAGTAAGGCAGAACTGATTTACTAGAAATTAGGTAGGAACACCACAGAAAAATAAGGAAGGACCCTAAAAAACCTAGAATTATCTCCTGGAGGGCGGGCCCCTTGTAGTACAGGCTTCCCCTGCTAGGTGAGTGTTCTAGGAACCCATCTGCATCAGTGAACCAGCTGGTGTTGTTGTGGGAGGCTGCGTTCGGCTTCAGTGAATTTTTTGGAAGACTCTTTCAACATGTTTGCCCATTTCATGATGGGTGATTTAGGAGCACACCTGCCCACACTGTGCTGAGTGTTCAGCAGTTTTTGACCAAAAAACAGCGTGATTCCCTTGCCCCACCCTCCCTACTCACCCCATATCGCCCCCAGTGATTTTCTTTTGTTTCCTGGATGAAAAAAGTCCTTAAAGGGAAAGGTTTTGCCAATGGGGAAGAGGTGAAACAAAAAACAGTGGAAGCACTAAAAGTTTAGTATCAAAATCAATGAGTTCAAAAACTGTTTTGAGCATTGGAGAAAATGTCTCAATAGGTGTGTTACATCGAATGGAGAATAATTTGAAGGTGACTGCAGTTTAAACACGTAAGAATCAACAATTTTTTATAAATAAATTCCATTTTGTGGGTCCCCCCTCATCCTCTATTTTCTACTCCATTTGTTTGATCTTTACATCAATTTTTGTTGACAGAAGAACTCAATACTCTTATCTGTTAGAAACCAACATTTTTGTTCCTTGGATGATGATCAGAATGAGTGAGAGGTGATTTCAAGAAAAAAGATGACATTGTGAAATATGAATAAGGTCAATGTAAATACCATGAACCAAATTCGACTGGGTTTTCAAAGCCAATTGCAAAGCCTATTCCTTAACAATAAAGAGGGGAGCCCTGGCTGGTGTAGCTCAGTGTATTGAGAGCTAGCCTGTGAACCAAAGGGCCCCTGGTTCGACTCGCAGTCAGGGCACATGCCTGGGTTGTGGGCCAGGTTCCCGGTGGGCTCGCTCAAGAGGCAACCACACGTTGATGTTTCTCTCCCTCCCTTTTCCTCTGTCTAAAAATAAATGAATGAAAAACCCTTAAAAAAGGGTGGGGGGAAGAATAAAGAGGGTAAATACCCCATGTAACAAACATGCGATTTCTTAAATTACTTGAAATGTTTCCCCCTAATAACCACATACACGGTAACAGAACTTTTATAAAATTCAAATTACCAGGGGTTCAAATTAAGGTTTACTGCATTTATAGGGTTAATCAAACCCCATCAACCACCACACAACCCCAGTCTTAATTAGTAAAAAAATCCGATCATTAAAATGATACCAAAAAAGGACTTGCATATGAAAGTTGAGACTGAGACAGTAAATGCTTTCTTGTTGAAATGGTCTTCTTTTCCTTGGACATTTTGAATTTAGGGCAAATTTTTTAAATGAGGGTGCAAAGGAACAGTGACAAGTTAAATAACAAGTAAAACAAAGAGGAAGTTCAAAGAATGATTGAAAACTCCCCAAAACAGCCCTGGCTGGTGTGGCTCAGTGGATTGAGTGCCAGGCTGCTAAGCAAGGGGTCGTTGGTTCGATTCCCAGTCAGGGCACATGTCTGGGTTGTGGGCCAGGCCCCCAGTGGGGGTGTGTGTGAGGAGCAACCACACACTGATATTTCTCTCCCTCCCTTCCCCTGTGTCTGTAAATAAATAAAACTCTTTTTTTAAAAAGTTCCCAAAACAAGAACCCTAGACTAAATTAAACCCATGGGTTAAATCAGGAAGCCTGAGTCATTCTCTGAGAACTGTACCTGAAACCCATTTAAACTGGGAAGGGAAAAAAGTTCTGGAATTTGCAACTGGCAAGAGAGCATCCCTAGTATGTGGAAGGTAACAATAACTGATAAAATTTTGTGTCGTGTACTGTAAGCACATTATTAGCAGAATTAATCCTCACATAAGAGTAAATTCTCTACATTTTTCTTGGGGACTAACCCTTATGTTAGTTTGCATAAGAAATGCACTTAAAGAGCTCCATTCATTTTTCTACTTCTAAGCCTGAAAACTTAAAAAAAATTAGCCCCTCACTAGGACCTCCCTAAAGTACTAAGAGGCATAAAAATACACATTTCAATGTCTTCTTGGGGTGTCCAACCTTTTGGCATCTCTGGGCCACACATTAAATACCATGCAATATGTAATCACAAAAAAACCCTCATCAGGTTTTAAGTAAATTTACAGTTTTGTGTTGGGTCACATTCATAGCCATCCTGGGATGCATGTGGCCCGTGGGCCTCAGGTTGGCCACCAAAATTATTTTACTCAGAATCAAAAGGAAATGTGATCCTCAAAATACACATGCATGACTTTGGCGTTTCCATTTCGTGAAGAACCGGAAGGAGTAAAATAGAACCAAACATCATCACCCCATTGACAAAATATAGGAGCTAAAACGAGAAAACTACAAGCAGTTAATTCTGGATGAAATCAAAGCTTTTGTTGCCTAGCTGAGTGACATATGGCCAATGACTTGATTTCATTGAAACTCATGTTTCTGACACAACAAATTAAATTGCTGCTACTGTTATTCTGGCGCTTGTGAATATATGGAGTGTGAGTAGCCCAACAACTGTAAAGCTCTTTTTAAAATTCCAGTGCTTGACACATAGAAGGGAATTAACTTTGGAAGAGATGAATACACAACTAAACAACTCTGGGATGAAATAAACTAGTCTTCCTTTAGCATCTCTTATCACTAATATAACATATATATATATATATAGGCTACAAATTCCTGCTTAGAAATATCTCCTTCTGTGAAGGACATCCCCATATGTATCTGGAGAAAGAGTAGGACTTATTGTTTCACATTGTTCTCTGATAATCTGTTTGCATAATTATATGCCAAGCCAGAAAAGGGATTTTTACAGCATTGAAAACTTGTCGTTGTATTTGGCAGTCTTGTATTTTTGAGGCAAAAATGTAGTTTAACTATTATTTTGCCTTAATAACTATTTTTTCTTTCTTGAGAACTACTAACCACAATTATAATAAAATGACCAGCAACCCCCAAAACTGAAAGGATTACTTGGTAATATGAGAATCTCAAGGGTGCGATATTTTTTGCTCCACAGGATCAGACTAGACAAAATTAACTTTTTTTTTATATAAAAGGCTTGCTCTACTTTATAAATTAAAATTTAACAAAACAATTCACAACCACCAGCATTTCATTATTAATATTTTAGGTGGACAATGCCCAAAGGTAATTAAAAAAAACCCTAAAAATGACCTATTATACAACTTGGGCTTCAAAACTGTGATCACGTAAATGTTTTTAAAAAGCAAAACAAACAAACACCTTAAGACAGTTTTATTGCCTTAAATCACTTGAAAGACTGCACAATATTCCTAACAAATTAACGTACTACTATACAAATTCTACTTATAATTGTAGCATGACAAAAATCAGGGTTTTTTTTTTTTTTTGGCTTAATCCCTTCACCTTTGTCACCCAAATAAATTCAATAAAAAAATTTTAAAAATGAAACACAGAAACATCCCTAAAATGAATAAATTCCACCAAATAATATTAATGACCTAAATTAAGCAATTTAAAATGTTTTGACTTTTTCATACATTTACTATGATTCTCCGTAGAGAATCATAAAAGATACTGAGCAGGCAACTCGACAATTCAAAATGTGCAAATTAATGAAAGGTTATTCACTTCAGAAGGTTGCTTTTAAAAAATATCATTTTAAAAAACGTGTAAAAAATTAAAATAAAAATTAAAAATCCAGTATCAAATTTAACTTTGTTCATAATTAATAACTTAGTTAAGATTACCTATTAAATGTTCATAACCTCTCGATGAGAGGTAATTTTAAGGCAACTGCCACAGTTGGCAAAGAAAAACACTAAAGTTACAAAGAAAGGAAAGAAAAAGTTTACCTTAAAACTCTGGGAAAACATTGACACCATAAAAAGTTCATTTTATTGAATGTTATATTTGGTTTTCCAGTAATATGAAGCATAAAAAAATCCTTTATGTATTTGCATACAAGACCTAAGATATCAACTGCAAGTATATGGGCTTATCTATCCCAAGAAAACAAACTCGCAGGCTTCATACACTGGTTTCAATTTATTTTGTGCATGTTTGGGAAGTAGCTTTAAATGATCAGGGGCAGGTCACTGAGATAGTAGAGGACTGTGTTCTTGTCCTTCTCAGCTGGGGAAGAATGGATCATCCGAATACTGTTCTAATATCTGTTACAGAAATTATTTACTTATTCTATTTTAAAAACCTAGCAGATGAAGTCAGAAAACATTGAAGCCTACTGAGAAGGCATTTTAACATACACTGTTCGATCTTTAAAGAGGATTATGTTTAATCAATCACGGAACTCAATGGAAATACCAAACTGTTAACAAATCCTCACTTCGATTTCCAAATATTGTGAAAATTTGGGCTACTTTTAGAGACAAAGGATATGCCAAAAGACAAAGGTGATATTTTTTCCTAAATACCTTATTTCTTGGTTCTAAATACACAGATCAGACAGTGTATATATAAAATATGCACTAGTCTTTGGCCAACTTGTTACGTACCTTGAACCGAGTGAGGTTCTTGCAATTGGGAAGGGAATTCTGTGAAACCATACAGGTGCGTAATGTGGGCACTCATACTACAAAATAAAAATGCCTGGGACACATAACTCAGCTGTTAAAACTTATAAGCTATATAAAGACATTAGAAATCTATTCATTTCAAAAAGCTCTACAAAACGAAATGTTGCCTAAAGCTTTGCAGGCTGCTATTTAATGCACCAAACAGCCCACATTTAAAATTTGTAACATATTTATTACCTAAAAGTGAGCCAGAATATCTGCAATGACAGAGACAAAAGAAACAGCCATAGTTTTCTTTGATAGTAGGGATTACCTAGTTCCTCAGATGACAAAATCATAATAAAATATCACATGACAAAGAAACAAGAATGGACCCAAGAGTTCCATGTTCTAATCTCTGAAACTGGATCACGAAAAGGTAGCCCTGTTTTTCCTTCTCATCGGTCATTTCTCTCCAGTACCTGAGTTAAGGCACAAAGCAGCAAGACTGCGACGGATTCCAAACAACTTGGAATTTTATTGTAAACATCCCATAAAGAATGGCAACAAATCCAGTTTTTTTTCCTTTGAAGAGAATTGCTTATAATGACTTATAACTGCCAAACAAAACATCTTTTATAAACCAAGCCAGTCTAGTTTACCTTTCTGTACTGAATTGTAGTTTAATGGACATTTCGTCCATATTACAACATCACATCAACTATGAACTGAACGCTTTTCCATCTTAAAACTTATGGATACTAAAGAACAAACATAAGGTACAGTTTTGTTAATACTTTGTCAGGGATTACAAAAGACAAGGATGAGAAGTTACAGGACAAAGAAATAAATTACTGATTGCCATCACCACAGCATTGTTTAAAGAACTAACATTTGTCATACTGCCTAATGTGTATCTGGTGACATGTGAAAACACATTTCCCAAATGCATTTCTAAATAGTTTTGTATGTGAATTTAAAAGTCAATTACCAATGGCAACTTTAATATGTATCAATGTCTTATTTTTTTAGAAAATACTTATCATGCTTTTATATGTCAAAGTCTCATATTCTAGATTTAATTAAGATAGGAATAACAAATGAGTATACATATAAATAAACAAACACACCTTAACTCTAAACTGCAGGGCCTTCTTACTGGACTTCTGCCATCAATGAACCATAAATTACCAGTCTTGTTGAAGTGTGCTAAATTAGGTCAAGTCTTCATTACAGAAAAAGAAGTGAGGATAAAAGAAGGAGGAGAGGAATTATGAAAAAAAGAAACAATCAAGAATAAGGCTACATAACAAATGTCAAGAAATAAGTGGGCCATTCCACATTCCCCAAAATACAGCACCATGAAAACAATTAAACTTTATCTTAGAATTTAATAAACTTAGTAAAGCAACTTCACTAACAGGCAGAAAGCAAAAAAGCATGAAAATATTTTCACACTATTTTTTAAAACAAGCCTTAAAAGTGATCTTAGAATATTCTCTTTTCAACGGAACTTTTACATAGCCTCATGTACCACAAAAATGTTGGGGATGGGGTGAACATTTAAAACAATGAACTTGCAGTGTCAAAAGTTTTGTTCCTTGACCCAGAACTAAAAGGCTGGACATCAAAGGCTACCAAAAATTATACGGGATGCAAGTCTCCTTTTTGTGAGTGTGAAAATTCCAACTTTAAAGTACCAGTTGGTAAATGTGCAGAAAATAACTTCCAAGATATATAAGCGTGTTTAATACAAGGTTTTTAATTTATCACTACCACGAACATACAAATTTTGAAAAATGTTCAAAAAAGTTTTATCAAAAAGTTTGAAGTGGTATTCACATCTGCTTATCACTGTTATTGTCTGGTGACAATCTACAGGATTACAAAAAAAACCCAACAAAAGATAAATCACTCAAATTTATTTCCAATTATTTGAAGGCCGAGTTAGATATCTGAGCACACAGTTGCACAAATGAGATTTATGCATTTTACTCTGGGAGAAACAAAGTGCTATATGGAGGGATTCTACCACAAGTCTGATCTCTGGCAAGGGAAACAAACAAACAAGAAACAAATGAAGGAAGGGCAAATAAAATGAAAAAAAATATAGGGACACATGTACACAACAAAATCTAGATTATTTATCTAGAAGGTATAATGAAATGAATGATCAAGCAGTATATATATATACAGGCTAAGCGCTTTATAACAGAGGCAAAGAACTGGTAGACAGTGAACAGAACTGTCTTCCATACAAAATATTCTTTTTTTTTAATGTCTGAGATAAAGTGTGCCAAGTTGGAAAAAATCTACATACACACTCGCACGCACACACACATATAAACAAATTTAGTCACTAGGCTAGCAGACTAGTGAATGTTTGGAGAGCATCTGATTGCTGGAAGAGATACACAGAGCAAGCCATAGAAAAAAACACACAATTCAGTTTTCATAAACATATACACATGCTAAGATCTTAAAGCTGGGAATTAAAACATTATTAGCATTCATGAGAAATATTACAGTTCACTGACTATTAATATCTAGCATAGGATTAGGCCTATACATCTGAGAGCTCTCATGAACCTAAAAATAACAGTGGTTTTTCTCCTTAGCAACTCTTCGACGATTTCGACTTTTCTTCAACCTTCTTAGCCCATTTCCTACTTGCTTTGCTATGGCTGAACCCAGGTCTTATTTAGGTTTAAATGGCCTCTAAAAAATTAAAGCAATAAAATATTCCATGTGATACAAATTACATCACATTCACAGGAGGCAGCGTTACAAAAAGAGCAAAGTATAAACTGTGGGTAAAAGTCCAGATATAAAAGTAAAAATACATCTTCCAAACTTTTCTTCTCACAATTATTAAAATAATTTGCATGCAAACAGAAATGATCTGTTTGTTTTGTAATAAATGATAACTATGCTCATCTAACACACCCTGGTGACTAACTCTTTAAGTCCTAGTAACTGAAATCAACATGACAGCAGAATGCTGTTCACTAGTATGTTCACAGTATTTCACTACATATAAAATATGCTTAAAATGTCTTTAGCCTTGTTATCCTAAGTATCTAAATCTAGAAAATCTCGACATCTGGGGAATAAATGTGGCATTTTTCTTTTTCAAAATAAATTATAAATAAAGCTTCAGACAGCTAAAATCACACAGATGGTAATTCTTCTACATTTCAAGAGGTCAGCTCTTCATAGAAGAATGTCAACAAAAAATTTCACACTAAAACGATACACATGATACTATTTGGGTATATCCATGAATTTAAGTAACTTAAGTTACTTTGATTAGGGTAGGCCAGAGTGTTATTTATTCCAGGAAAACACAGGCACAAATTTAGTCTAAATGTCCAAGAGATGAATAACTAAAATAGTACATTTTAGCAAAACTCAAATGTAGACTTTCAAAAATGAACGGTTTTGAATCTATAGTATGGTCAAGGTGGCAGTCGAGTTACAACCAGTAGTTTTGATTTAGTGGGAAAAAAATGACAAAAAAAATCAGGTCGATCTACTTGTCCAGTAACAGAATTGAGTGCCATTAACAATTCATAAAAATACTTTGTTCAAGCCTGAACATTTCTACTGCAAGTGAAAATTGCTTAAAGATGTTAGTCTAAGAATAACCCCCACCTGACCCAACAAAAAAAAGCAAAGTTATATGTGTACTCCTTCCTCTGCACTTAAGGATTTTCAGATGCGGGAACTGATGGAAAGAGTGAGACAAACACGTCAGCTTCAGTAAGTATCCTGGGATTACTAGGCAGAACATTAAGAAGTTTCATTTCTCCCCACGAGTCTGATCTAAGCGCAACAAGCCTGCTGTTGCAAAGGCAGACATCAACATCTACTCATTCTCTCCTGCCTCCAAAATCTAAGGGCCTGACAAATGAGCGAATTTACAATCTCTCAAATTTGAGGAATAACATGGATCTGGGGACTCAAGTTCACTCACGGAACTATGTGCACTCTACTGCTGTAAACAAGGTCATAAGGGTTTAAGTTTCTTCTTCTACAACATAGTAACTCAGAATCTCAGTGTGCAGTGCAATGAGGTTCCTTTCTGAAAGATTGTAACAGAAGAACCTTTTGGAATGGTATGAGCAGAACCTTTTACTGTGGATTCAAAATATTAGCTAGCCAAAACATGCCAACTCAAACTAGGTGTTTTGTTACATTTTGAAATTCAAATGAAAACCAGCCACTCACAGCTGCTAAATAGTAAGTGGTAGCAAAGATATATAAGCCGTTGTCCAAGTCTACTTACATAAATATGTTCTAAGAAAAGTCTAATGTAGAGCATACTATGCTTATACAAGTTTGTTAATTACAACCATTAATTTGAGAGCCAATATGATTATTAACAATCTCTCAGCTTATAACTTATGACTATTCATTCCCACCAAGCTTGTTCTAGTTCTCCTTAGTCAGTAATGAATAACAGCATCTATTTTTCTTAATGTTTTCCAGTAGTTGTAGTTAATAGAGGTAGCTGAGCTACTATTCAAAGAAGTTATTCTTTGCGGATGAGGATTTTTCAAATGTTTAAGTTATTCTTTAAGCTACAGAAGTTCTATTAATGCAATAAAATATAACAGGAAAGGAAAATGGATGCAAGAAACTTTTGCATTTGGCACCTTGTCTAGATTGATACCTCAAGTATTCTTTTTGAATAAAGTTAATGCACACATCAGAACACACCACAAAGATTTGCTACATATTTACAAGGCACCAACCCTTTCTCACCTTTAACATGAGTTAAGCAAATCAATGAAAAGCGTATCAAGATCCCCCCACCCCCCCAAAAAAACTGTAGTATAAATATATACTTCAGTTCAGTACAATTATTGAAAGTTTGGCCTGGGAAGAGTAAAATAATCCAGATCGTTCTTACAATATAGAAACTGTAAACATTTAATAGCTGCCTTTAGGATTGGTGTATTGTGCAAAAGTTATTATTACTGGGTACAGGAATCAAAATGGCAAAAACAAACTATATAAAACTCTGTAAGAAGGTGCTATACTTCTGTGATACAAAAGCAAAAGAGGGATATTCTGTTGAGATAAAAATGTCATGCTACTCTTTAAGGAGCTGAACGCTCCTTTCATGTAGTAAATCTGTAGTGTGTCTGTGTGGTGTGTGTGTGTGTGTGTGTGTGTGTATGTGTGTGTGTGTGTGGGCAGATTTTTTTTTTAAATTTAAGGCCTAATGAGTAAGGCTTGTTTGAACAAATGAAGTGTGGAGATCAAAAGTCTTGAAACAAATGTATACTGGCAAAATGGAAAAGCACCAATGTGAAAGGAAACGTAAGTCCCCACACAACTTGCTTTGTAGATTTCCTGGTAAATTCCCTGCAGTAGAAGGCCATTGAATTTTTAGAATTATTCTAAATTTATTAACTGTTAATAATTCCATCCCATGAGATGGCTAACCCTGGCTTTTTCGGTCATTTTACGCACTCTGCCTGATCTGGATGTACCAAGATTCAGAGGATCTTCAGTGGACACAAAATTGTCATTATCAGAATCATCATTATACAAAACGGTCCTCCTGCCCTGGTTTCTTGTTTTAATTCGAGGCAGTCTACTGAAGCGTCCTGAAAACATGGTATCAAATTCATCATCTGCAATACGTGCACGCTTGGCTCGGGTGGCTCCTCTAGAAGCACCTCTTCCTCCTCTCCCTCTCCCTCGGCCTCTAGTGCCACCTCCTCCTCTTCCTCGGCCCCCTCGGCCCCTGCCTCCTCGTCCTCTGCCTCCTCTACTCCACCTGCCCCATCTGCCCCATCTGCCCCTTCCTCCCGTGCCTCTGGTCTTCCAGTTTCTTTTTCCATTGGCATATTGCTTTCTGAGTTTTCTTTTAGGCCTAGTTTGTATGAATTTGCTATAGTCATGGTCTCCATCTACATAATCTTGATCTGTCCTGGAAGTTGATTCAGAGTCAGAATCAGAACCACAGGAACTTTCAGAACTTAAACTGGATCCTAACTCTCCACTCTCGGAGGAAGATAGATGGGATTTCTCTTTTGTTTCTTTTTTCTCTTTCTCTTCTCTTTCCATGCTTTCGTCTTCTTCTGATGCACTAAGGAGCTTTCTCTTGACTCCTGTCCGGGCCTCTCTGCCATCCTCATTTGTAAGGGGTCCGTCCGCGGAGTGATCTAAACCGAGATGAACGAGTTTTTAAAGTTAAGCTTTGGCAAAACGGTTACGTAGGTTTGAAAGTAACATTAACAGTCTATTAAAAAATATTTATACTCAAAGATAGATGGGGTACAGTCACGGGGAGCATTGGAGTATGCATTGAAATCTGTTGGAAATGGAAGATGGTAAAGTTTGGATTTTTGTTTGATTGCTTTTTTTGGTGGGGAGGGCAGTGTAGAGGGATGGGGGGTGAGATAGCTGGGCAGGAATTTCGAGAGCTTGAACGCTAGGAAGAATGATCTGAGAACATCTGTCTGAATAATTTCTTTCAATCACTAAGTGAACATTTACTGATGAACGACTATGGGCTAGCCATTTCTTGGAGCTTAAAGTCTGGCAATTATGAGACAAAGTCCTTGTTCTTTGAAATTCTATTTTAGTAGGGAAAGCTTGCTTGACATGCAGTGAACAATTACATAACATAATTTTAAGGAATTGAAAGTGCTAGCAATAAAAGAGGGTAAAAAAGAGTGTGAATGTAAGTTTGGGGAGCACTGTATTTAAGGAAGACTCTTCTGCAGAGGTGAGAAAAGACTCTTCTGTGAGAATAGAACTGAATGAAGCTAGACCTGGGGAAAGAACATTCCATCAGAGGACACAGAAACGCAGTGTAACTAGGGTGGAAGAGAAAGGAGGAGTGGTGGGAGACAACTTCCAGCAAAGGGTTTTACAGCTAAAGAACGACAGGATCTGATTTGCATTTTTTAGCATTTATTTATTTTTTATATTTTAAGAGATTTTACTTATTTATTTTTACAGAGGGGAAGAGAGGGAGAGAGAGAGAGAAACATCAATGTGTGGTTGCCTCTCATGTGGCCCCCACTGGGGACCTGGCCCGCAACCCCGGCATGTGCCCTGACTGGGAATTGATCCTGCGATCGTTTGGTTCGCAGCCCACACTCAATCCACTGAGTTACGCCAGCCCGGGCCTGATTTGCATTATTTTTTTTTTAATATTTTTTTACTTTTTTAAAAAGATTTTATTTATTTTAGAGAGAGGGGAAGGGAGGGAGACAGAGAGGGAGAGAAACAGCCATGTATGGTAGCCTCTCACATGGCCCTCACTAGGGACCCGGCCTGCAACCCAGGCATGTGCCCTGATGGGGAATCAAACCGGGACTCTCTGGTTCCCAGCCCACACTCAATCCACTGAGCTACACCAGCCAGGGCCTGATTTACATTATTAAAAGAGTGCTATAGTTGCTGTAGAAAGAATAATCACAGAAGAAGAGATTGGAAGCAGCCATCAGTTGGGAAGCCACCGCAATAGCGTAGGGAACACACCATGAGGATGGAACAATAGAGGTGTTGAGAAATGAGTGGATTGGGAATATTTCCTTCTAGCCGTGCCACCAAAAGCAATCTTTACTTTTAAAGTCCCAAGTGATGGGAATCGCTGATGGACTAGATGTCAAGTATTAAACAAAGAATGAAGATCAGCTCCTAGGTTTTATAGCCTGCAACTAGGTGAAGGGTAGAGATATTTGTTGAGCCGGAGAACACTAAAGGAGGAATAGGTTGGGGCAAACTGGTGGGAAAAAAATAAAGATTCCAGTTTTAAATACTATTAGACACACAAGTAAAAACATTTTAAAAAAGGAAAAGAAAAAAAGCAGGTGGATATACCAGTGGAGAGGTTCAGGGGAGACTTGGATAAAGCTACAGATATAATTTTGAGGATTTTCGGTAAAGAGATAACAGTACTGATCTATCTGCAGAAGGCAGGCAGTAGCGCTCCTAGAGGGGGCGCGCTGCAGCACACACTGATGCAGACAGATCCCAGAGACAAGGACTAAGACAAGGACAGTGATTGGTCACTGGAGATCAGTGCTGAATCTGGAGAGGAAAACTTCTGCAGAGTGGAAGGGGCAGAAGCCAGATTATAAGGGATAAAGGAATGTTTAGATGGAAAGAAAATAGCAGCAGGAAATATAATGTACTCTTCCTAAAAGCTTGACACTGCAGGAAAGGGCAAAATGAGAAGAAAGTGGCATGAGTGTGTAACGTGCGGCTGGAGCAGAACAGAGTAAAGAGAAAAACTGGGGGAAATAAACGCCGTGACTATCTCCAAGGAATTAGATATGTAACAATATTCCTCACAGAACGAATAAAAAAACATACCTTTAGAAAGTCTATTTTTGGGTTATTGGATATTTCAATAATGATGGAGAAGCTATTAAATCTTTCATTAAAATTTATATGAAATAAAAATATAGACTCTAATAAAAATATTTCTAAAAACATGGTAACTATTCTTCACAACCTTCAAACAGATGAATATATCAAAAGATTTTCTGAACCTGTTCAAGGTCCATCACATAAGGCTAAGCATAAGAAAATCTGCCTAACAATAACCTTCAAGTATTTATAACTGATGCTCGTGACATCGTGCGAAAATACAAGTGATGATGAATTATTAGCTCCGGGATTTCTTTTTAACCAGTGAAATGTTTTCTACAAATAAAAGTTAGATGGAAGCTCGTGAAGTGAATAAAACTAAGTTGCTTTGTGGCCTGGCTGGTGTAGCTCAGTGGATTGAGCGCGGGCTGGGAACCAGAGGGTCCCGGTTCGATTCCCAGTCAGGGCACATGCCTGGGTTGCGGGCCAGGTCCCCGTGAGGGCCATGTGAGAGGCAACTATACATTGCTGTTTCTCTCCCTCTCTGTCTCCCTCCCTTCTCCTCTCTCTAAAAATAAATAAATAAAATCTTAAAAAAAATATTTAAAAAAAAAACAAAACAAAACAAAAAAAAACTAAGTTGCTTTGGTTGAAGGCAGAAGGCTATTCTGAGAATTCCCGGAGTAACTCTGAATTATCGAGAAAGAGGCAGAACACAGTCTGAAGAGCACTCAGCTACTGAGAACATCTAAACAAGGTGGTGGATGGAGGTGCTGACTAGAAGAAGGCTCATTCGTCAACCCAAACACTTTTCTAAACTGCGATGGGCTTTTTAAAAAATGAGCCCTATTTAAAGATGATTTTGGAATTTTATTTGCCTTTCTTATTCATATGATTTAAATGCATCTAGTACTCTGATTTTTATGTGCTTGGGGAATGAGCTCTTCACTTATTTGTTCCTCTCTATTCATTTCACATTTTATTTCATTATGTTACTGCAATATTATTAATCTGCTAATAGCCTGTTCTTAGTTGCGGATATGAAACACCGTCTGAGTCAACTGCAACAATACTAAAATCCTCGTTAACTATAAGGACATGCTAATTTTTACTGCGTAATTACGCCAGCTTTTAAATAATTCATTTGCCATTATAAAGGAACAAGGAATAAATACTGTGTCCATATTTATTCCCTACCTTGTTTAGCTGGCAAAACTCTATTCCGAAATGATTTGGCTTTCCCTGGGTCATGGCTATTTCCGCTCCGGGTATATCCACTCAAACTCGATGAAGGCAATGTTCCATCCAGCTCATCATCGAGTAAATACACTGAACGCCCTTCAGCAGCATCTGAAACTGACATTTAAAAAGACTGTAACGTTAATATAATTATCATGCTGTTCAGAAAACTATCTCACTCAGTTATTCTACTCTAACGTTACAATGGTGCACTGTTTGAGGGAAATATGACTATTTTGACAACAAATGTTTTATCACATTGGCAAGTTTTCAAGGACAAAATTTCAGAAAAACCTGTCCAGGGAAACCACTCCTACACACGATAAATCCTCAGTTCTTCCACCGGCAAATACATTATTATACACAGTGCTCCAAGACAGTATAGATGTTCAAAATCATGAAGTTACAGAATTTTCAAACAAAGAGGCTTTAAAATTCATATAGTCTTAACACATTCATTTAAAATATGAACACACTTAAAGACTATACTTTCAGGGATCATTTCTACAGTTCGTTAAAATATGAACACACTTAATCTTGTGGACTGATGCCTAACCTAAGACCACACAGCTAGAGAAAATAATTGGGAATAAAACACAACTCTCTACATCAAAATCCATGGCTCTTTGTACTATAGTCCACGCTGCCTTTTCTATAACCTGAATATCAGCATTAAACTGAAATACATAAAACCAAAGGCAAAAGACATATTTACCAGGAGACGAGAAAGGAGAGCTGGTCCTGGCAAAAGACACTGAGGTATTCTGGTCATTTTTAGGCTGCAACTTCATTTGTTTCTGTTTCCCTTTTGGACTTCAAGTGAAAATATAGAACAATTAAGATGTTTTTCTACTAGCAACATATTATGATAGACAGTACGTACAAGATGTTTAAGGTGACCAGAAAAGAAATGTCAGATAATTTAAGTGAAACACTTCAAATTGGTAATGTAACGAAGTTAAAATCTAAAGCATTCAAATGAAAAGTTTTGGTATAACAAAATACACATAAACAACGCTTTGGATTACCACCTCCATCTTTACACAGGTGCCGGATTTCTTTAAAAAAATGTCTTGGGTCTTGGGATTTCCTCAAGCTATTCGATAAACTTTAAGAAATGAAGTAATATATACAAGATGTTTTGACTATAATATAAGAAACTACATGACTGTAATATACCTGGGAGCTCTGCTACTAGATAACGAACTGCTGCTGCTTCTTAAACGTTTTCTGTACCGCGGCCTTCTCCTCTTCTGACCCTGGATTGCTGACTTATATTCAGAGATGATATTTTTAATACGACTTTCAAATAAGGCAGATAACCGTAGCGTCATGCTGTAGATCTGAAAAGGCAGAAATTAGTATTGTTTTAGCAGCTAATTAAGTGATATAAAATAGAAACAGTAGAAACATGCCCAGACCACTACTAGTATCATCCTTTCATACAAAACATAGACATTATAGTATACATTCAAAAAGTTCTTCCTGAAGAATTAAAGCAAGTTACCGTTTTTAACTAAAAATTAACAAAGGTTTTTAAAAGAGAATGTCCAATGTTGGGAAGGGTAGCAAAAAACATTCTACCCTGAGGGTAGCAAAAACCTCACTGCCAATGGATTTCTAATTACATTGCCAGTGAGTTTTTAAAACTGGAACAGTAATTCTAAAGGGCAATGTGTAATAGGATTTAATATAAAGAACTTAAAAATATACACACCCTTCGGCTAATAATTTCACCTGTGGGAATTTATCCTGAGGAAACAGAGAACTACACACACAAAGTAATTATGTTCAAGGATGTTAGAAATGTTAGCCACAGCTTTATGCATATAAAGTGAAAACCTAGAAACAGCCTAAGGCTCCAGCACTAGGACACTTGTGAAATAACATAAAACCACCGTATAATAAAATACCGTGCAGACATTAAAACTTCTCTTCTCAAAGAGTAATAATAATGACATGAGAAAATGCTCCTAATATATGTTTAAGAAAGGTTTCAAAATAATAAAACCCACTGTTTTAAAGACTATATGAGGTCTGTCCAGAAAAAGTCCAGCCATTGTTAATATAAGGAGGACAGCTTGCGTGACATCAGTGTAACTGGCAGCCAAGGAGCGTGGCCTGGAATGTGCATGTGTGAACAATGACAACTTCACTGTACTGGTCAGTGGTGGCAGTAGACACCGTTGAGTGAGCGTGTGTGCTGTGTGGCCATCACATTCAAAATGAGTGAATGAATAGAGCAATAAATCTGCATCAAATTTTGTGTTAAGCTTGAACATTCCTCCGCTGAAACTACTGGGATGATTCAGAAGGCTGCAGCTATGGGCAGCGGGTGATTGGCAGCTTCATCACGCCTGCTCATGCATCACAATCTCATGCAGAGTTTTTGGTGAAACATCCAATCAGCCCACCTTCAGCCCAGATTTGGTATCCTGTGACTTCAGGCTTTTCCTAAAACTAAAATCACCTTTGAAAGGAAGAGATTTCAGACCATTGATGAGATTTGGGAAAATACGATACGGCAGCTGATGGTGACTGGGAGAACTGTGTGAGGTCCCAAGGTGCCCACTTTGAAGGGGACTGAGGTGTCATTGTCCTATGGACAATGTTTCTTGTATCTTCTTCAATAAGTGTCTCTATTTTTCATAGTGTGTGGCTGGATAATTTCTGGACAGACCTCGTATGAATATATGTAAGAATACGTGCAGGAAATAAATCAAATGTGAAAAAATTATGTCCCCATAAATTGGTGAAAATTCTTATTATATGAGTTGAAAGTGGGCAAGTTATATACATATTGTACAACTTATTTAAAAGTTAATCGGATACCAGTGATTACAGAACACAAAAATTATTCCTTTTTTGTTCTCAAGATATTTAAATTCTGATAAAACATAGGGAAAGTATTAAATGTAAGTCTGAATAGACAGTTATTATTTGCCAATGCGGTTCACTATTTGTTATGATAAAGGAACAAATATTCAGAGCTAATCCGAATATTTATATAAATTAATAGCTTTACTACTTTTATTTATAAGGTTATTCATAAATAAAAGACATATTAAAGTGTACTCAAATGACTACTTCTCTGTCCCTTGACCTCTCTCTAGCAGACATAAAATATTAATAAAGAGTAAAGATGAGGCAGGCAGAGGAAAGAAAGAGGTGCTGAGATTCAGAAGGACTATGCTCAGTGTATCTTTACACATGCCTAATAAACTGTCAGAGAAATACCAAGAATGAAACTTCGTTAGTTATGTCAGAATTGTAGTATACACTTGTTTAGCCATTTTAAAACCGGTAAAAGAAAAAGCTGACTGATATATGTATAACTAAATGCTTAGATGATTAATCCACTTAATATAGGTTTTCCTACCCTTGACTTTTTATTAGAGGTATAAGCTTTGGAGTTGCTGAATATTTGGCGAACGTCCTTATAAAATTCCAGAGGACTACCATAGTTTCCTGCTTCCAAAGTTTCTTTCACAGTGCTGAAGTCCATAGGAGTGTCCCTGGCACCTTGCTGATCCTACAAAGAAGAATGTGTTATTAAATACACAGGCTAGGTAAGGATACTACAGAATACAACGAGATACGATTTGCATCACCAAGTCACCATGAAATAAACAGACTGTTTTTCAGTCTGCTAACTGCATTCCCCAAACAATAATACATTTAAGAGCTGTCTTTTGGTGGCTTAGGAAAACAGCACAGGTGTATGGGAGGTCCTTAGCCCTCACCCTGCCATCCAGAACCATGAGACTGTCAAGAGCCAGAAAAGAAATCCCACAGCCACTGGCTTGATTCCTACAGAGTTCATGACACGAGACTGTATCGCTTGCTTAAAGGATGAAATAACCAATTCCTTGGCAAACCGCTCAATGCAAGTATAAGATGGGAGAATTCACATATAATTAAATAGTTCCATGTCACAAATTAGCTGCATATTTCCAAGACATTCCCAACTATGAGCACATTGTACCTAAGACGTTATTTGTTGAAGGTCTAAGTCAGCTGGGCCGTATCTGCGCCTTTCTCCTATCACTTTGATTTAATAAATGTGACACTTTTGCTTCATCTAATGTCTTCACTTTCATATATTAAAAATTAGTTTCATTTTATCCTGACTGGTGTGGCTCAGTGGATTGAGTGCCAAACTGTAAACCAAAGGGTAGGGGGTTCAATTCTCAGTCACGTGCCTGGGTTGCGGGCCAGGTCCCCAGTAGGGGGGGCGCAAGAGACAACCACACACAGATTTTATGTTTAGAGAGAGGAGAAGGGAGGGACAAAGAGAGGGAGAGAAACATCAGTGTGCAAGACAAACATCCATAGGCTGCTCTTGCACACCCTCAACCTGGGGTGGGGGACCTGCAACCCAGGCATGTGCCCTGACTAGGATTCAACCAGGGGACCTTTCAGTTTGCGGGATGAAGTCCAACCCACTGAGCCACACTAGCTGGGGCCAAACGACCCTCTTCAGAACATGTGCCGATTTAAGAAACAAAAACTAAACAACCAAAAAAATCAAACAAAGGTAAAAAGGGATTGAGAGCAGAGTCGGAAAACAGCTTTGAAAATTATAAAAGTTTTATTTACAGTATTGAGATTTTAAAAAGTAAAACCACGTAAAAAAAACAAAACAAAACAAACCAGTATGTGTCTTTTAAGAAACTACTAGGCCTACCTCAGACAGAGATGGATCTTCTTGTCTTTCCAGAACCGTTGACCCTGACGGTTCTCCCTCTTGCTCTTGATGGGCCTATCAGGGTAAGGAAGATGTACTGTGTTTTTAGACCACGGCAAAATATCAGAAATGGTAATATAATCATTATTTAAGGTTCAAAGATCCATAAATAGGACAAATGTTTTTACTGACTATATTGCAAGATGAACGCACTCTACACTCACCATTCCCCACTCCTATGAAAACACAAGACTAATTTATTGTACCCAAACTCTGCACAAACAGAGTAAGCTTTGTTGAACATAATCTTGTTCATTATTTGAATAATTTTTCCCAAATTAAAGCTGTGTAAGTAGAGAATACTGGTGTTTACTAATTTTAGAGGATGACCTCATGTATTTCTGAACTATTGCTGTGCTTTTTCTCTGAATAAATTAAAAGTGATTTGCTCTCTATACTAAAAGATTGTTCATTATATAAATAGTACTGTTAGAAAAGGTACCCTTTAATGGTAATTCTCGTGCTTGTATCTTTGCTGAGAAGTTATAAGGTATGTTGGTTAACTAAGGGATCGTATTGGATAACATATAATATTTAAATGATTAACAGAGATTAAAGATAACATGAATTACGAACATAAGGCTCACATATGTTACCAAGGGTCTATCGTGTGTAAAAGTGTATTCGAAGTTAGTAGAATATATTAAGCAAATATCCAAACTAAAAGCAGAAAGGTATGGCAAAGATGTTTATCTTTTAATTAAACTTATTGGGGTGACATTGGTTAATGAAATAATTCTATAACAAATCGTCAGCAAAGATATTTAGATTCAAATTTGGTTTACGAATGTATAATCGACACACAAAGGACATAACAGGCGTTTGAACAAGTCATGACTAATCAAACGACCCACTTTCACAACTCAAAGATAAAGAAGGAAGTGGAAAGAAGGAAGAAGGGAGAGAGAAAGAAGGTAGGAAGAAAGTAGAAAAGTGACTCTTAAGTAGGTCTTAGCAGACATTAACGGGAAAGTACATATTGGCAATAATTTAAACAACTGTTCACTTACTGGGTGAGAAAGATGATCAGCTGGCTGTCGAAATGGCTCCGAGTCTTCACGCTCGTAAATGAGGCTCAACAGTTCTTTGCACTGTTTTCTCCAAGCATCAGGATTACACTTTACAGACGGTCTTCTGCCTCGGCATTTGGCCTGTAGATTTTTTTTTTAATAATTGCTTTATTGTTTTTCAATTACAGTTTTCTGCATCCTCTCCCCTCCCCTCCCTGGCCTGTAGATTTTAATAGAATTATATGTAAAAGCTCTTTCCTTCACTCTTGATTGATTTTCTCCTGTTTTTCTCATGTTAATATACCTATGTAAGACAGAACAGCTGCTATTTAAAGGTTTCTTAGTTTAAATTAGACATCCCTTGCCCTGGAAGAACATAAAAAAACAAAAACTAGGTATTATAGTTATGGAAATAGCAAGAATTTGATTACTATGAATTTCCATTTAAAAAATATAAACCTCAAACATGGGAACAGATTATTTTTGTTTCACAAGGTTAAAGATTTTAATGCCTTAATATTTGCTCATAGTTAAGTATACTTGATTATGGCACCATAATCCCACAGTCTTCTCAAAATAACACTTGAAATATTTGTATTATATTTGTATATATATATATATATATGTAAGTCCTTTATGGTCATAGTAAATGATGGCCTTTACAATTTAATGCCTTTTTTATCTGATCTCTTTCAATATTTCAAAGGAATTTTCCCCTCATATAGAGCAAGTAATTGTCTAGTTATTACAGAGGGAAAGTATGAAGTACAGAGTTAACATAACAGATCTGAGGCTGCTGTCTTTAGTATGGCTCGCTTGCAAGGTTGTCCTGTGACTGGCAGCGGGGCATCTTCCAAAATAATAAAGGTGGTCCACTCTATCTACTTAGTTTTTACAAGTAACGTGATCTGTGTTGATACTTTTCCTGTGCTTTCCGGCTTTCTGGGAGCCTGGAATCTTGGCATGTGCTAGTCAGATGGTGTCTACATAACCATCTCCCAATAAATTCTTTAGGACTGAGTCTCTAATCGCACACATGTTGTTCCACTTTCATTGCTGGGGGAAGAGTGTGCTCTGTGTGGCCCTTCAAAGGAGGGAGGGAGCATGAAGAAGCCTGCACATGGATTCTTCCAGGCTTTGCCTTGTGTCTCTTCCCCTGTGATCCAGCTGTGTATCCTTACTGAAATAAAACTCAGCAATGAGTAATAACTACATACACTGCGTACTGAGAGTCTCTCCAGAAACTTTTCAAACATACTGAGTAGGTCTTAGGGATCCCTGACACAAGAACCATGAAAGTTTTCATGATTTACTCACTCACCCTTCTTCCAGATGAGGTACCAGGGCCGTCTGAATCTAAATCAACCATTTCTGTATCCTAAAATAAAAAGGGAAGAAGAAAGGAAGGAGACATTAACTTAAAGTCAAATTCTTATAAATCAGATAAACATTTACAACAAAAATGGCAAGTACAATCACAATTAACTCCCTCATTGGAGCAGGCAGAATAACAAAGGTTGGAAGGAGACTTGCTCCTAATACTATGTGCTGTATACAAGTTGGAAAATATACTGGGAGAATAAGAGTAAACAGGGTTTGTCTTTAAATCAGAATAGGAAATAAGGAAGAAAGTACAGTGATTGGTGTCTGAACTGTACCTAACAAAACTCATTCTATGTGACATGATAAATTAATATACGATAACCATGAACTACTCATGATTCATCTTTTGATATTTCAAGAAATACATTTTTTTTCTACAGGGAAAATATGAATGTGCATTAAAACCTAAGATTTAGTTTTCCAGTCCACAGAGACAAGGCCCACATACCCCTATTCCCAAACACATAGGTAATGACTGCCTAGGAGGAAAAAAAGGAGCTCATGAGCTACCAGTGCCCTTTTCTAATGAATAAAGTTGTTGAACTAAATTTTACTTTAATTTTCTCTTATAACCCAAGGAGTGCTACTCTGAGGAGATCATATCCATCCTTGATAGAAACTCTCAACAAATTAGGTTTGAGGAGGAAACATACATCAACACATAGGCTGTACATGCCAAGCCCACAGTGAACATCATAGTCATCAGTGAAAAGCTGAAAGCTTTTACTCCAAGACCAGAAACAGGATAAGGATGCACACTCCAGCCACTTTTATTTTATATAGTACTGGAAGTCCTAGCTAAAGCAATTAGGCAAGAAAAGCAAAAGACTGATATCGAGCCCTGGCTGGTATAGCTCAGTGGACTAAGCTCAGGCTGTGAACCACAGGGTCGTCGGTTCGAATCCCAGTCAGGGCACATGCCTGGGTTGCAGGCCAGGTCCCCAGTAGGGGCCATGTGAGAGGAAACCACACACTGATGTTTCTCTCCCTCTCTTTCTCCCTCCCTTCCCTTCTGTCTAAAAATAAATAAATAAAATCTTAAAAAAAAGAAAAGCAAAAGACATGTAAATCAGAAAAGAAAAAGTAAAATGGTCTCTATTAGCAGATGACATGTTACATATATAAACCCTAAAGACTGTTCCAAGAAACTGTTAGCACTAATAAAGTAAATCAGTGAAGTTGCAAGATACATAATTATATAAAGACGAGTTAGGTTTCTATATACTAACAGAGTAAATAAGAAAACAATCCCATCTAAGTTGCACTAAAAGGAATTTTAAAGCAACTTGAAATAAACTGAACCAAAGAGCTGTACACTGAAAAGTATAAGACACTGATAAAAGAAAATGAAAAAAATGCAAGTACATTGAAAGATGCTTTGTGTTGATGAGGTATACAAATTAATATTGTTAAAATGCCAATACTGCCTAAAGCAAACTATAGATCCAATGCAACTCTTATCTATTACAATGGTATTTTTCACAAAAATAGCAGAAAAAACTCTTCAAAAATTTATATGGGACCACAAAAGATTTCTAATAGCCAAAGCAATCTTGACACAGAAAAAAAAAAGATGTAGGCGTCATACTTCCTGATTTCAAATGATACTACTAAAGCTATAGTAATCAAAACAGCATGGTACTGGCAAAAGAAAAACAGACACATAGATAAATGGAACAGAATAGAGAGCACAAATAAATTCATGCATATATAGTGAATTCATTTACAACAAAAAGCCAAGAATATACAATGAGGAAAAAATAGTCTGTTCAAATAAATTATGCTGAAAAAATTAGATACCCACATGCAGAAAAATGAAACTGGACCCCTATCTTACACTGTACACACAACTCATCTCAAAGTAAATTAAAAACTTGGATGTAAGACCTAAAAACATAAAACTCCAGAAAGCACAGGGAGTAAGCTCCTTGACAAAGGTCTTAGAAATAATTTTTAGTACTTGACAAAAACTGAAAGGCAACAAAAGCAAAGCAAGCAAACCAAAGCAAAAATAAACAAGTGGGACTACATCAAACTAAAAAGCTTTTCTGCACAGCAAAGGAAACCACCAACGAAGTGAAAGGCAACCTACTGAAAGGGAGAACATATTTGCAAATCACATATCTGATAAAGGCTTTAAAACTCATGTAACTCAAAAGCAAACAAAAATCAATTAAAAATTGGTAGAGGAACTGAATAGACATTTTTCCAAAGAAGATATCCAAATGGTCATGGTCACCAGGTCCATGAAAAGATGCCTATCATCACTAATCATCGGAGGGATGCAAATTAAAGCCACGGTGAGATGTCACTTCACACCGGTCAGAATGGCCATCATCAATAAATCTACAAACAACAACTACTGGGGGCTGTGAAGAAAAGCAAACTCTTTTGCACTGTTGGCGGGAATGCAGACTGGTGCAGCCACTGTGGAAAGGAATATAGAGTTTCCTCAAAAAACTAAAAATGGAACTGCCTCTTAACCCGGTGATCTCACTTCTGGGACTATACCTAAGAACCACAGAACTTCAATTCAAAAGAATATATGCACCCCTATGTTCACAGCAGCATTATTTAAAATAATCAGGATTGGCAACAGCCTAAGTGCCCATCAGTAGATGAGTGGATTAAAAAAGCTGTGGTACATTTGCACAGTGGAATACCACACAACTTTAAAAAAGGAAATCTTACTATTTGCGATAGCCTGGACCTGGTGATTACTATGCTCAGTGAAATAAGCCAGTCAGAGAAAGACAAAGGCCATATGTTCTCACTGATATGTGGCGTCTAATGAACAAAATTAACTAACAAACAAAATAGAATCAGAGGCATAGAAACATGGAACAGATTGACAGATTTCAGAAAGGAGGGGTGGAGGTGGAACTAGATAAAAGAAGTTCAAAGGACCAGCCACAGAACACATATGCATGACCCACAGACACAGACAACAGTGTGGTGATGGCCAGAGGGCGGGAGGCAGGGGTGAGGGTGGGGGGCAGGGGGGGCAAGGTGGGCAAAGAGCAGGAGAATGAGGACATCTGTAATAATGCAAACAATAAAAATAAAGTTAAAAAAATAAAAGTAAAATGAAAATAAAAAGATGTAGGTGTTCAGCCAGCTTTATAAAACGAGCTTCACTGCTTATCACACCTACATGTGGTATTTACTGTACCTCAAATAACAGAAAAGGAGCCCCTGCCTACGGATCATGCTGCAATTCTTACCTCCTCTGCATCACTGCTGTTTAGTTCTTCTGCTTTAACTTTATGGTAAGTATCCAGTATATCAGTACAGCTCTGGTCCCTATGAAATATAAGAAGTCAAAATACATTTCAATACATCATACAAAATCTGAAGTCAGTGCCTAGGGAAGATAAAACTGTTTCTTACCCGATAAACCGAAGTAAGACATCAGTTACGATTTTGGCTGCTTTGACTATAGGACTGTCTGGCTCATTGAAAGTCCTGGCATTATGTTCAATGTAGCGTACCTCCCACATTAATGCTGATATTCTCCTATGAAATAAAAAATACCTTCTGTTATACCTGCAAGTAATACAAACTAATACTGAAAGGATAGTGCAATATTAAAAAAGACAAAATACCTCTTTTATTCTAGAAGTATACAGTATTCAATATACAACGGAACAACGAGGCACTTAATAATGTCAAATGTGTTCCAATATCTGCATGTAACGATTATGTGTGTGACAGATGTGAGCTAATAACGGTGTGTGGTTACAGTACTTGAAGCACAGGCAAGAAATTAGAACTACTGGTTTGCATATTAAAACTTGGAAAAGAACTGACCTGGGACATTACGGGTAAATAGTGATTTGAGCAAATACAAAGAAAACAAACTGTTCAATAAAGTTAAAAGGATGTTTTGTTTTCAGGGGGAGAGGGATATTAAGAAGAGCAAGAAAAAAAACAGGTTAGAGAAAAGGACAGGTTTTTATCTAGTTTCTCTTATGATATACTCATATATTATTGCATGAAGTTACGGATCCTGTTATAAAATACACCCACTGGTTAAAAGCAGTTCATGGAATAAGCGCGGCCAGGACACAGGCCTCCACTGCTCTCCTGCAGTCACCCCACTCCCAACCAAAACCAAGGGAAAAAAATAACGTGGCTCTTTTTCCACATACATTTCAGGGCTGGTAATTAAGTCTAATTAACTGCCGCTTAATTCCCCAACAGGGCATTTAAACACGCTCAGAGTCTCCGCAGAACCTTAATCACAATGACTCCACAACGACTTAATCCGCCTGTAATAAACTGAAGTTAACTAGTTTTTATTTCACACGTGATTTGTATTACTCGTCATTTCCTCCCTGTACTTCATTCCCTTCAGACCCCGTCCTAGCCTGGAAGAAAGAAAAATTGACGGAATAAAGGGAAATTGGCATCCCAAATTTTTAGAAATTTTGGAGTGGCTCTTTCTGAATATTTCAACTATGGAAACAAAGATCTCAGTGTATCACTATGCAGATAGAAAAGCAAAAGACATAAAGCTATAAACTTTATTGTAAATGACAGAACTAAGCAAACCTGTAAAAGCGATTTTCAAGTCTTCGCCTGATGGTGTTGAGGTCCGTTGGATATGCAACTACAGTACAGTACAAGGGATAGGCACTGAGATCCACGGGAACAGCAAAAGGGCTGGCAAAATCTACAACAGCACCGAAATCAAGAAAGGTATGATAAAGAACATTAACATTTCTTATTAACAAATCAAACTCATATAAACAAGAAGGGGGAAGCAATAAAATGATGACTTGATTATGCAAATACTAGACCAATACTGTTACAGTTATTATTTTTATTTCTTTGGACATAACATCTAAGACTCACATGACACAGTGGTTCAAGTCACATTAAGAGAAATGTGTTTAACTTTAAATATATGTATTTTCTGGATAAATGTCAAGTATCTCAAGGGATATGTTTTCCAAAATATAGCTAGTTATGTTAGTAAAATACATCACTCACGTACTGTCTTTACCAAAGAAACCAAACTCAGGCTCATGAGCCACACCAGCTAGAAAGGAAAAATGACTCAAGAAAATAAAAGACACCTTTTACCAGCCTTCACTATCATAAGCCACCAGAGAACAGAAAAAGTCAGTCATGACTTTGGCCAAGCATATAAAACTACAATCACTGTGTCTCTTGACACTCAAGTATACAGTGAAAAAAAATGCATTTCCTTTTGCATAATGTAAAATTCTGCTGGCTTTCGTTGCTCCCTCCCATCCTCCCAATATTCTTTCACGTTCACCCTACCGAGGGAAAGAAGGTGGTTGATGCCCTGAATAACCCGTTCACATTCCTCATCTCTGGAATGAGCACCCCACTCTCCTTCCTGGGGTTTGTAGAGCAAAGCAGTCAGTTCCTCTTGGGACACGGGAACACCAGCACCAACTTCATCTGGAAAGGCAGCTATGTATAAGAGGAAAAACCGATTAGTTTAGTTTCCAATAACGTGCTGTGTGATTTTTCTTTTAGAAGAATTATAATTCATTTTTAAAAGCATATTTACTTCCTTCTGGAATTGGCTCCATATCCCAGGGGCTCATCTTTTCTCTCTCATTATTGTCCCAGCTATTAAAAAATAACAAGATACAAATCAAAGTCATAAGATAATTACTTTTACAAGCTAGCATAATTTGTGTGACTTCTTGAGGATGAAATCTAGAAAAAGGCAATACCGTTTTACTTAAAGTACAACTTTGCTTACATACAGATAATAAACCTCTAACAGAGAAAACATAGCCTACCAATATGAAACTTAGAGAGCAATAAGCTTATTCTTAGTTCTACTTGGCTTTTTAAAATTTCAATCAATGACATATTCAATGTTAAACCATGCTATAGAGTAAAAAGATCTGTTTGTAAAACTCCTTTCAGGCTGAAAAAGTGATTCAACTATTGTATCTCCAATATTATTCCCTTTTGTTCTGCAATATGGAGACTAAAAGTCAATAATCACAGAATAGACATGTGTCATCATTCTTGACTAGAAAACTTCATTAATTAGTAATATGATAACTCTGGCATTTCATAAAGAATTAAAGTAAATGCTATAGGCAAATACCGCATCCAAACATAATACAGTCGCTCCTGCCTAGATTTCATACCATTAAATAAAAGACTAGATAAAATATTCATTGCTAGATTCCAGCTGTAACAACCACTTTAAACACTGAGTTAATTTCAGTATTCTTTATGAAGTAACAGTTGTAATTCTTGTCTAAAATAGAATTATAAGAAAATACAGGCATAAGGGAGGTCGAAGTGAGTTTTCAGTTCCTGCTTTGTTTTAGCAGTGACATTTACCTGGTGTAGCATATTGGACCAAAAGGTTTTTTTCATCAAATTCCTTCCATCTAGGTGCTAGATTACTTCCTTACAGGTATAGGTATTGTAACACAAGTCAGATGAAAACATCCCTGGTAGGGTTTATAGAAAGTCCATGGAGAACTTCAGCATTGTATCAGGCACAGAAGACCCGAGCTGTACTTACTGAACGCTGTAACACTGGAAAGAACTATCAGGATACTCTGGTTGAAAAGGCTGCTGACTCTCCACAGTCCCAAACCACCAGGCGTCGTCTATTATACTGCGGAACCTGTCACCTGCAATGTTTTTAGAAATTGTTAAAAGGGTGCTCTTGAGAATAATAGCTCTGTTCTCAATCTAAAATTACTACTTTTTGTTGAAGACAGTAGCAGCATTGTAACCAGCATTGTTAAAGTTTTCCAGACAAGGGAATTTTCCATTTTACCCTCTTCAAGAATTTGACTTCCAGGTACTACTTCTCTTTCGGAAATAAATCACATGTGTCCATATAATTTCTAAATACAAATGCTACCACATATATAAATTAACTTTGATTAATCACCCGAAATCAGCATTAGGCATACTACTTCTTTCTTTTTTTATTTATTTTTTCCTTTGTTTCTACTACTTCTTATACTGTACCTATGTTACTACAGTTGTTTCTTCTCCTTTTGGCTTTTTGTCTTTAAAAATCACTTCATACTACTTTTCTGTTCTAAATGGTTTTAGCATTTCAAAACCAAGCGATTATGGACAAAAATGTTTCTTCCAAAAACAGAAAGGGTAACTTAAAAGTACTAAGAGCAAACATTTACATAGTGTGTACTCTGTGTAAGGTACTATTTTAAGTGCTTTCTATATATTAACTAATTTATTGCTCATATCAACCTCATAGCTGTGGTCTCACGTGAGTCCCATTTTAAAGATAATGAAAGTGAGGCCCAGAGAGGTTAAAAACTTCCCCGAGATCAAACAGCTTAATGAGGGGGAAGGAAGGGAGTAGGAGAGGGGAAGAGAGGGAGAAAAGAGTAAGGGCAGGAGATGAAAAAGGTTGAGGGAGGGGGAGGGGGAGAGAGAGAGCACGCACACTATGGTGCGGGGAAGAGAGAAAGAAAGAAAACTGCAACCAGTAACAGTCTATGTAAGAGTCCAAATATCACGACTCTATTTTAGGACAACTGACATTTGATCATTTTCTTTTTAAATTCAGGTTTGTATTCTAATACGTTAGATATTTACACAAGGTTTAGAGGTTATATGACACATGCAGTGTGCAGTAAATCACCTAAATGTAACTGAGGGAAAAAAAATTCAACTTAATTTTTCTAACTTGGCTAACAGGTTTTTCCAGCTACATGTTATAGTTTCTTTCTGTTAAATTGGACTTAAAAAGTTACTTACTCTACCTCAACTGTCATCATTATTAAGTGAGAATTCTATACTTACCGATCTGCCAGTTCCTTTCTTTGGCTTCATTATAAAACTGATGTAGTACAAGGAAGTCAATGACATCTGGCATGTCATGATACCTGTACAGAAAATAAAGCACCTATGAATCAATATACAGATATAATAGCATATGTTACTAACTATCCACAAATATATGTCTAAAGTGGAGCCTTTAAACAGAATGTTAAAATATACTTTTGCCATATACACACATATTAAAATATACATTTGCTACATACGTACACATTAACAGCCATATATATGGCTGTTAAGTAAAAAAACAAAACAAGAATTGAATATTAAATCTTGGTCTTTAAAACTTGAAAGCCTATAGTGTTACAGTGTCTTCTCTCTCATCAAGTCTTGTAGTCTGCAGAATACAAAATGGGAATTAATACACACCCCAACACACACAGAGCTACTCACTTAATAGAAAAAGACTCTCCAGTCATTTTGCCTGAAATGGGGTCCAGAAACGCAAGCTTCAAGCAGCAGAGTGTGGGTGGTCCAACCTCATATTTGATTCCTACAATCTTAACAAATTCTTGTTCCTATTTATGAGAATAGCAATAAACTATTACTTTCAATATAAATAACTGCCTAACAGTTACATTTTATTTGATTATTGGAACAATTTAAAACTTTTCTGATCAATCACCAAATACTAGGCACTCCACAAAGTGTGAAAGGTAGTAAGACACGGCTCTTGACCCTTAATGGCAGGTTGGAGTTTAACGCAGGGCTCTAAACCAAGGATAAGGAGTAGAATTCCCTTGGGAAACTTTTTAAAAATTCATGTTTCAAATCCCTACTCCTATAGAATAGAATTCAGTAGGTCCGGGGTACAGCTCAGTCATAGATATATATTTTTAAAAACTCCCCAGGGGACTCATGCTCTGCCTGGTTGAGAGTCATCATGCTAGCAGAAATGTAGTATGTAATGCAGGTGGACATGTACGGGGATGTCTGCAGAAATGACATACATTTTGGAACACCTACAATATTATTGTACAAGTATCACCCTTATAGATGGATTATTAGGCACTCTCAACAGATGACAAAACTAAGCATCGTGGGTACAGTGATTCGTTCGATGTTATTAAATAACAAGAGCTGGGATTGAAACCCGGGTCTTATTCCAAAGCCTAGGCATTTGCACCACACATGCTGACTCTTATAATTTCCTAGAACCACAGGGTTAGAGTTTAAAATAAGAAATCATGCCCGGCTGGTGTAGCTCAGTGGATTGAGTGTGGGCTGGGAACCAGAGGGTCCCGATTCGATTCCCAGTCGGGGCACATGCCTGGGTTGCAGACCAGGTCCCCAGTGAAGGCCATGTGAGAGGCAACCATACATTGCTCTTTCTCCCTCCCTTCTCCTCTCTCTGAAAATAAATAAATAAAAATCTTTAAAAAAATAAAATAAGAAATCATGTTTTATTGATTCCCGATTCCAAAACAACCAAACAAACAAGGAACTCAACTTCCACCTGATTCAGAATAGGTGATAGCATCCCTGCCTCCCAGAAGATGATTATGTAAAGGTTACTTGGTAAGATACTTGAGCATCTCCTAACCTTAATACAATTTTTGCAAGTGCTTAGATGTTAATTTCAGTAAAGGTACACATTCTCTCTTTATCCTTCTTACTAAGCACCCTCACACAACAACCCTTCATTTACCTAAAAAACCATCATAAAACTGCCCTTTAGTCTCTTGTTTTCCAAGTTATAAAGCATATCCCAAAAGAATAAGACACATGTATGTAAACCTACACAGAAATGATAGTATATGTATCCCTATGTCTGTTTGCATACATTGACATGTGAATGAATGAACACTTATTTATAGGCAGAAAATTCTTCCCTAAAAATATATATACCTATTTTAGTCAATACAATGTAGCTACATAGATGCTATATCAAAATAGATAATCCATACAGCACCACAAAGGTCTGAGGTTCTTGTCATTTGGGACATTTACCACAACCTAAAGCAATTCCAGGGTGTTTGTGGTCCACACAACATAGTCAGATTTTAGAGCCTCCAGAATGCACAAAGCTTTTAAGGAAAATATCCACACCAGGGAACTACTGCTTTCCTGCAATTAAAGAATGTCATACGCCGGAGGACCTAAAGCTTGAAGGTAGCATACAAATTTCAGGAAATATAAAATACGACCCATATCACTCAGCTGCATAAGAGTATGGTAATTACCTTATCTCAGACACACAAGCAACCGCGGGATATGCATGAAATGGAGAAAAGGCCTAAAGGCAAGTAACTTAATTGCAAAGCTACTTCATTTGCACAGCTAATGAATTTGGCAAACTTACCCTGAGATCCATTTTATTCCATGGCTGTTTTTGTAAATTAACGCCGTATATTTTTGATTTCCTTACAGCCCGAACATAAGCTTCATGTCCTTGCCTAAAATAGATAAGCTAGAACAGAAAACATGAGGTAGTAAACAGCAGTGTCCTGTTGAACAACTCTATACCTCCCAATATACTTCCTACAAATGTTCTCCTCTGTTTACAACAACTGTAGTTTTGAAAACTTTGTACAATAACTGTACTAGTCACCATCAAATGATGTTCATTCAGGACTATGCCCATGTAGCCCCGCACTAAGTACTGCACAATAAAAACACTGTACACACAGTCACTTTCCCCCCGCAGCTTCACAAATTTCTGAAGAAACAGACTATGACAAATATACACAAACCCCTATTTTATTTTAAAACATTTACGTTAAAAATTACTCATATTTAAAAGTACTATATTTCCAATTGTAATTGTCTTTCTAAGCATCAACATTTCAATACACAACCTGAGGTCTTCCCAGAAAAAATCCAGTCATTGTTAAATATAACAAGAACAGTTGCTGCGACATCAATGTAACCAGGCAGCCAAGGAGAGTGGACTAGAATGCGCATGTGTGCTGTGTGTTTCTTGTATGTTCTTCAATAAGTGCCTCTATTTTTCATGTAACATGGCTAGACACTTTCTGGACAGACAAATCCAGAGACAACCAACAAACTTAAAAAATTTCGGTCTTTTTTAAAAAATGATTTTATTTATTTCTTCACAGAAAGAGAGGAAGGGAGGAAGAGAAACATCAATGTGTGGCTGGCTCTCGCACGCCCTCAACTGGGGACCTGGACCACAACCCAGGCATTTGTCCTCACTGAGAATTGAACCAGTGACCTTTTGGTTCATAGGCTGGCACTCAATCCACTGAGACACACCAGCCAGGGCTGCTTCTGCTTTTATTACAATGATATTACATTCCTACTAATAAGTCTTAAATTGAAAACTGTAAGCTTTAATCACTCAAAAATGATGTCAATACATGAGACTATACAAGCCAACTAAAGGTCAAACAATTACAATGCTACCACTATTTTCGTAAGAAAATGAAAAATAACAATTTTCACCACATAGAATTTAACTCAATTTTTGAATGACCAAATCATAAGTATGGCTAGATTATTCAATCACAGGCTTTGTGCTTGGTAGGAACACTTTGTTTGTGAAATGATACTCCCCTAACTCTCAAGAGGAGTAATTATTCTCTAGTATATTTTCTATCAGGTAGAGCGTGGGCTTCTTCTTTAAAAAAAAAAAAAGAACAATATTAGAATTTGAATTAGGACTCAAATTACCACTTAATTCTACTAGCGGCAATTAAGATAAAAAAATAAAGACAATGATTTTCATGACTTCACTAGCCAATCAATTTATCTTGATGTTCACAGAGCATCCATTATACTGAAGGCCCTATGCCAGGCTCCACAAAAGATACACATGTAAGATTCAGTCACTGTCCACAAGAACTATATAATTAAGCGGAACAGCTCGTGCACATAACTATAACAGAACTGAGAATATAAATGTACTATAATTGATGGAAGTGAGTGTTCTTAAGGTTCTAAGAGAAGAGGGTTAAAAGTGGTAACAAATACCTCATCTCCCATTTGGGGGACAAATGGGGATCGTCGTGGAATAGTATCCAAGATCCACTGAGGGGCAAACCATTCTTCATTGGGCTCCCCTGCCATAGAAACCAGTCCTCCTTTCTAAAATATAATTCACAAATACATAAAAAATAAATATAGGAACAGTAGTATAAAAATTAGCAAGTAGAGAATGTTAAAAAACATCAGGTCATAATTAAACCTAAAATACACTATTTTAAAACATTTTGCTTTACCAATTAATTACACACAATTTGTATACCAATAAAATAATCGAGTTCTTAACATACTGCTCAATTTCTAAAAACCACAAATTTTACTCTTCATGTCTCTAGAATACCACATAAATTCAAAGTCACACTAACATTTTACCAATAAAATGGTGACAATCCAAAAGCTTAGTCTGTCTATTAAAGGAATAGGCTACAAATGTATACATAATAAATTTAATTAATATTCAAAGAACTATGTGGATTAAGTCTTTACATCATCCGAATGAAATTAATAGTGGAAAAAAGAAACCATATCGGGGTGAAATAAAAATAGAAAAAACTGAAGAGCTCAACACATATTTACGTAACCTTTGATTTCACAAGTCAAAAATGTATAGAAAAAATTATTGGTGACATGCCAAGAATAACACTTTTGTACTATAGTCGCTTATTATTTAAAACTTTATTACACATTTTAACAAACAATTGTGAATGTTTTAATTTAATAACAAATAATAATGAAGATATTCTGGCCTCTATGTTTGATAACAAAAAATTTTCAAATATTCTTTCCATTTTAAACTCATTTAGAAGAATTTTCCTTACTTAGCTTCTCAGATAGAATGTTTCCTTTAGAGAAAACTCAAGTGTTAATGTCAAATATTCAAGTACCAAAGGTAAAAACAACCTGTAAACTGACAAACCTTCTTTCTAGTCTGTTTAGGCTTCTTTTGCCTTTCTTCTAGTGACTTCAAATTCTCCTCTTCAGAGCTGCTGCATATTTTCCGTGTTGCCTGTCTGGTTTGTCTTTTTGGAGGCTGCAAATTTATTCCAGCATCTGCTGTCCAATCAGAATATTCACTTGAAGAATCACTGTTAAGTAAATCAAAATTATGAATTAGTCTAGAAAAGGAATAGTTTTGCCTTAAAATTGAAACATGATCATTTTACAATGAAACAGCATTATAAATGACATGGTTTGATTCTGTTCTAAACAAAGTAAAAAATATCAGTAGAGAATTTTTTTAAATATTTTATTTATTTATTTTAGAGAAGGGAAGGGTGGAAGAAAGAGAGAGAAACATCAATCTGTGGTTGCCTCTTGCGCACCCCCTACTGGGGACCTGGCCCACAACCTAGGCATGTGCCCTGACTGGGAATCGAACCAGTGACCCTTTGGTTAGCAGGCCGGCACTCAATCCACTAAGCCATACCAGCCAGGGTATCAGTATAGAATTTTGATCGTTATTTAAGTGATTTTAGTGAAATGCTTCTTGGATAAAGTATAATGCTTAGCTTCTCATAACAGAATTTAAAATTAAAAATTCTTGTCCAAATCACAAAAGCTTCTTTAAGTTCAGATGCTTATTTTAATTGGAAATGGATAAACATAGTTGTTTTAAAACTGAAATAAATACATACAGGCTGCCAAGGTATAGAACCTTGGATTTACAAAGGATCATATTTTACAGATGAGGGAACCAACCACCCAATGACATGCCCAAAAAGATCCTAGTAGACCCAGGAGAAAACAGCAGGTTTCCAGGCTTCCAACACAGTACTCCTCCTACTATAAAATACTATTTTAACTCTAGTTTTACCAAATTCTTACAAGAACATAATTATGCATTAAAACCATCAAATGATTTTGACCAAAGCAAAACCATTAAAACTACCTGGAGGAACTTTCACTTTGCCATTCAACAACAGGATCCTCTACAGAAGCATCACTTGTGCCAACAGTTTCATCCTCCTGGAACAAAGAGGCAGCAATTGAGATACATGGCCATTAAACATCCGATTATTAATTAGCACACACTACCTGTTGTATAACAAATTGTGTCCCTCCCAAATGTTCTAGTTAAAATGGACAAGATCATTTTCTGCCTACCAGATAGCAAAAGTTTTCTGGCATCTATTAGCTTAATGATGTAAGACATCTGTCATTATTTCAAAGACTGAATAGACTCAGGACTCAAATATAACCCTCTTAAATGTTAAAACAATAAAAAAAAATCTATACACCTCCACCAAGTTAATATACTTACTTTCCACAAAGTTTAATCTTTTTACTATATAAAATTTCAAACATACCAAAATAGAGGGAACAGATAACCCCGGGGTACACAATCTCCAGTTTATACAATAACCGGCTGTGTGTTTGTTTTATCTACATCCTCACCAACTGCCTCATATCTCAGGGATTTTCAATGAATATAGACCAAAAACTCAGCTTAACTATATTTATTAAGATTAGGATTTGGTTCTGGTCAAGATGGAAGCATAGGTAGGAACCCTTCACTTCCTCGCACAACCAAAAGGAGGACAACAACCAATCTAAAATCAATAAACAACCAAAAGTGCCAGAAAATCATACTGCACGGAAATCTGACAACCAAGGAATTAAAGAAAAAAATCAACTAGACTGGTAGCGCAGCAAGGAGGGTTGCCCTGCCCCAGTGAATACCTAAAGCCCTGCCCCTTACCACTTATCAGGTACGCCAAGATAAACAAATAGGGCCCAAATGAAGTAACAGAGCAAAATCTCAGAACTAAGTGACGAGGAAATTGCCAACCTATGTGATGGAGAATTTAAAGCTCTGGTAATCAAAATGCTCACAGAACTGATTGAGCTTGGCCTAAAAATGAAAGAACAAATGAAAGATACCCAAAATGAAATAAAACTAAATATTCAGAGAACCAACAGTGAAAAGAAAGAAACCAGGATTCAAAGTAATGATTTGGAACAAAGGGAAGAAATAAACATCCAACTGAATCAGAACAAAGAAACAAGAATCCAAAAAAATGAAGAGAGGCTGAGGATTATCTGGGACAACCTAAAACATTCCAATATCCGAATTGTAGGGGTGCCAGAAGGAGAAGAGGAACAGCAATAAATTGAAAACTTATTTGAACAGATAATGAAGGAGAACTTCCCCAATCTGGCAGAGGAAATAGACTTCCAGGAAGTCCAGGAAGCCCAGGGAGTCCCAAAGAAGTGGGACCCAAAGAGGAACACACCAAGGCACATCATCATTACGTTACCCAAGATTAAAGACAAAGAGAAGATCCTAAAAGCAGCAAGAGAAAAGGACACAGTTCCCTACAAAGGAGTGCCCATAAGGCTATCAGATGATTTCTCAAAAGAAACCTTACAGGCAAGAAGGGGCTGGAAAGAAGTATTCAAAGTCATGAAAGGCAAGGACCTACATGCAAGATGACTCTATCCAGGAAAGCTATCATTTAGAATGGAAGGGCAGATCAAGTGCTTCCCAGACAAGGTCAAGTTAAAGGAGTCCATCGTCACCAAACCCTTACTATATGAAACGTTAAAGGGACTTATCTAAGAAAAAGAAGATAAAAATATGAACAATAAATGACAACAAACTCACAACTATTAACAAATGAACCTAAAAGAAAAGAAAAACAACGAAAACAAAAACTAAGCAAACAACCAGAACAGGAACAGAATCAGAGAAATGGACGTCACACAAAGGTAGTTCAGTGGGGAGGGGGAAAGGAAGAGTGGGGGTGGTACAGGGAAGAGGCAGCATAATTAGTAGCATAAAATAGATGGGGAAAGAAAAAAATAGTACAGGAAACAGAGGACTCAAAGAACTTATATGTACAACCCATGGACATGAACTAAGGGGGGATGCTGGAGGGTTGGGAGGTCAGGGTGGAGGGGGGATAAAGGGGGAAAAATTGGGAGAACTGTAATAGCATAATCAATAAAAAATACTTAAAATAAATAAATAAGAAAGATTAGGATTCTTTTTAAAAACACAAGCACAATACTATTATTATATTAAAAAGGTAACATCAGGGGCGAAAGATGGCGGCGGAGAAGGAAGAAGCGTGATCGCTTTCCTCCGGCCCACTGGCGGGATATCTGGCCGATTTTCTGAGGAGCAGAGCGATCACCCAGCTGTATTCCGGTGTCTGGGAAGATTGGCAACCAGGACTGCGCATAAAACTGATAGATCAGCCCGTAGGGAGACTGCTTTGGAGGGAAGGGGTCCCTCGGGCCTCACAGAGAGCCGGGAGGTCTGCGGATCCAGTTGCAGCAGCTTCCCGGTTTGCTCCAGGTTCCGTGGGAGGGAGCTGGATTGGGGCGTGCGAGTTGCCAAAGCAGGCGCATGCGTCTGTTGGAAGAGCCTTGGTCCCCAGCAGTGCGGAGGTCGGTGCATACCTGGGGACTGATCTGCAGAGGCTGGCGATCCCAGCAGGAGGAATTGGAGTCTGAATTGAAAGGGAAACCCAAGCCCAGAGCTCCTGGATTGGGCGCGCACCCTGTGGAACCAGTCGGGGGCGGCTGGCGTAGGTGCCCGACCGGGCGCCCAAGCCTGCGGCTTGCAAGCTCCGATCCCAGAGACAAAAGCGATCCACGAAGGCAGGGGCGCGGAGCTCACACCTGGAGGGTCTGAGACACAACCCAGACCTGCGGTGCTGAGTCCCTCCGTGCGGGAGAAACAGAGGAGCTACATTGAGCCTCACTGACGGGAGTCACAGACGCCATAAACTCTGACTCAGGGTGGGGGTCAGGTGGCCCAGAGGAGGTGCTGCAAACTCACGGCAACTCCGCTGGTGGCGGAACAGCAGCTAAGAGTGCAGCCCAGGAAGACAGCAGATCTTCCCAGCCTGACACTGTTGAAGCCAGCCATCAAAAGTATTTTTTTTATTTTTATTTTTTAATCCTTTTTATTTCTCTCGTTTTCTCTTTGTTTCTTTGGGTTTTTTTCCCCACCCTCCTTCCTATCTGTCCCAATATATTTTTTTAACTCCTTCTACCTTCCCTTCATTTAGTATTCCTAGTTTTCTTTCCTTTTATTTTCTATTTTTTATTATTGTTTTTATTTTATGTTATTTTCAAATTTTCTTCTTTAGCTTTCTTTTTCCTTTTCCTTTGCTTTCTTTTCCTTCTTTTTCTCCCTTCCCCTCGCTTCTTTATCAACAGGTGAGACATTAAAACCTGGAATTGTGAAGAGAATAGAGTGGGACCCAGACAAGAGTCAGCCCAAAAAACAGAGAGTGACACAAAATTAACTTTGCTGCTTCAGAGAACTTGACAGATCAGTTTAAGAACCAGAGGCTAGCAAGAAGA